>CM033326.1:78756120-79006120 GCA_019359835.1 Pharus latifolius | reverse complement strand
CTCCTCCTCCTTCTACCCCCCTCACTATGATGGTATTGTCCGTTGCAGATTTCAGATACTTCGAGACCTTATACCCCATAGTGATCAGAAGAGAGACCGAGCTACTTTCCTTTTAGAGGTCAGCAGCTTACACTTTCCACACTCTATTTCATAGGCTAGGAGTATCCACTAAGACTTAAGTATAATGCATGACAGATATTCTCATCTACAAAATTCAGGTGATTGAATATGTTAAGTTTCTTCAAGAGAAGGTCCAAAAGTATGAGGCGTGCACTGATTGGACTCAAGAAAATGCAAAACTCATGCCTTGGGTAATTATTAACGATGCTATTTTCTCTTAATCTTACTATCTAGATGCTTCATTTCATCTACTGCTACAGTTAATATGCCTTCTCGTCTGTGAATACATTTCAGTAGTTTTGTCTAATTCTTTGAGATTTACTACAAAGACAGAGAAGAGATATGGTCCTCATCTACCTGTATCTATAGAAAATATAAAAGAAGTGTTATTGTCAAACTGCATGAAAACAACTGATAGAAATATGAGTTTTGTCGGAGTATAGTTCGGTATAATATCTCAAATATTAGGGTGGATGTTTTAGTCATGTATACTAGCGTGTGGCTGCAAACCTACAGAAAAGTAAAATTATACGTGATATTCCTTTCCTTCTAACAGAGTAACAACCGAGTGCCAGTTGATGGTGTGCCAGACGCAGCACATGCCATAAGAAATGGCCCTGCTCCTACTGGGTTAATGTTCTCTGGGAAGTTTGGAGACAATAGCATTGCTGCTGCTCCTACAATGCTGCAAAATGCACAGACCATAGTAGAATCAGCTGAGTTAAATACAGGTGTGTCTGCATATTATGTTCATTTCAGTTATTTGTTTTTACTTTTTCCTTTTCTGTTGTGGGTGCTAATGGTGTTCTTTTTCTTGTCCAGATAGCTTAGCATCGCAGTCACAGTCCCAATGGCAACAATTTTCTTGTCCTGCGGATTGCACTGTCAGCAATGATACAAGCAATGAACATGAGGAATTAGCTATAGATGAGGGTACCATAACTGTGTCCAGTGTTTACTCTCAAAAGTGAGTTCCACTAGTTTATGTCAAACTTCTTGCATTTCCCCCTTCTCACTTTTCTTAGAAGTAAACCCTTCATTAATTTTTTTTTTACTATTTCTAGTTCCATAGAGCTCTGATGTAAAGAAAATCGGTTCTTTCAAAAATTCGTGCTAGCATCTTTTGGAAAACAATCTTTTGGTTTATTTTTTCCTTCTTTCACCAAAGTATATTACATGATTTACGCTATCTCATAGATTGATATGCCACATGTAAATCATGTTGCTTGATTATTCCTTTTCGATGAGCCTGCCTACTACACCTTTCATTTTGCAATGCAATGTTCTGAAACTTTTGTTAAACAAATATTGTAATGAATCTTCATGCTGCTGGGATCCTAGTTTCACAATACAGGTGGCATATGAAATTCTCTAAATAGGAAATTGATCTTTTTATTGAGACACCTTGTTGACTATCAGAAACTAGAGAACAAAGGCACATAGAGACTCCAACTGAAGTCAGCTTGCATGGAATCATACATCCATTAATTTTCCCAGTGTTGTATGTTATGCTAGACAGCAAGTATTGTTGTTTATATGCTTCATAATGGAATACAAAGATTGAAAAGAAAGAAGTCTTGGTCAAATAAATAGTGATGGTTTTGCTTCGAGTATGTGGGCTGTACCTTCAGATGATTTTTGGAGAAAGGGGTAGTTAGAAATTCTCTATTATATCATCCTTTCTTCAAATTAAGATCCCACATACAATGTACTCACCTTTGGCGTTCTTTTGGATGTCATTTTCGATCAATCACTTTGCATATAGTTTCTAACTTTTTTTGCCCCTTTGGTTCATCTTGAACAGCTTATTTTCAGCTTTGACTCATGCAATGGAAAGTTCAGGTGTTGATTTATCACAAGCCAGTGTTACGGTGCAGGTTAATCTTGGCAAAAGAGCAATTTGCAGAAGGCGTAATACTATATCCAGTGCTAAGGTGCATGTCATTAGTCTCTGTCATGCTGTACATTACATTAGGCATCTATCCACATATATGAAATTTTTGTAGTTCCTACGATGATGATACTGAAAATATGTGAAAAGTTTGTATATAGTTTGAAATTGTTGTTTGATAACGTAGGAGCATGAAGAGTCGCCAGCAGCAAACCAAAGCATGGAAGGGTCTGGGCAGACGAGAAGCTGTGAGGAATCGGAGCAAGCTTTCAAGAGGCATAAAGTGTAGCTAGTTAATTCTCTGGATGGTTAATGAAGTCACCTACAACCTATGTCTGTCTGTCTATCTGCCAGATTGTAAATTAAATCGAAATTTGTAAAAGGCATGCATAATTAATATATTTATGTGATGAGATATGTTTGTTAAACTAGAAATTACCACCTTACTTTAATTAGTGCTTTCGTCAGTATAATCGCATGACATGGGTTGGATGGCTGGCTGGCTGGCTTAGATACACATACTCTGTTGCCTGCTACGCCAGTGTTTTTAGATGCTAAATGGAGGAACAACAACGTTATTGTTTGCCCGTACGAACGAGAGAAGACATAATATTTGAAGTTTTGACTGCTACGTTTTTGACTCGGCTTATGAATTTGAATTGGTTTTAAACAAAAATCAAATGATTCTGTGTTGTAATATGAAATTTTGCTCTGTGAAAGGCAATGCCGGCCCAGCCCCATCCATCTGTTGCGTTTCATCCAGATCCAGCTAACAGCAAACCAAACGACTATGCCATATAACAAACACTATTCATTCATTGGAAACTTGAGCTCTTAACACTGTCAAACCAGCTCATAACATTCAGCACTGGAAAATTTGCATTCATATTTACAAGTTTCACCAGAAAAATTTATGTCCATCTGACAATCAGCCGTCTTATCTTCCTAGTAACTAACTAGAAGTCACTCAGATATTTGCTTTACTTTCTGCACTATCTGTTAATACTGATTGATATGCACATAGCCTATACATGTACCAGCAGAGATTAGTAGCTCACTCGTTTGTTTGAACTTGCTACGGACAAAAAAAGGGGGCTCTTTCAGTTAGCACCAGATTTAATCCTTCAGAGATCAGCAGCATAGTTCTGCAGCCTCCGGCCAATAAGATAGCGCTCATCCCTAAGACTGTCATGAAACTTCATCAAAACCCTGCAGAACCTCTTGGTGAGATAACATAACATGTGCAAGACGAGGCAGCCCAGCCATGCAAAACAGTACACAGTAGAGTTCACGGCAGCAGAGTAGCCAAAGCTTGGGAATATGCACTTTGCAAGCACGTAAGGAACACACAGAGCAGTAAGTAGTTTCATGGTGATTGGAATCAGTATCTCTTGCAAGATCCACACAGCCCTCAGCCTCAAAAACCCTTCCTCCCTTGCCCGGGTAAGCTTCATGCCAGCTTTCGTCAATGAAACAGGCCAGGACAGGTACAACCCTTGTCCAATGAGCCTTCAACAAGAAAACCATCTTAGTTAAAAAATTTGCAAATGTAAAACTGTATAACCAAATAAAAACAATTTTGATGGCCATGTATAATGATTATGCCATGTTTGGCATAGAATAACATGGCCAAGACAGGTCAGCAAAGCAACGAGATAAGTTGCAACTCACCAACTTAGTCCAGAACTTCAGCAATAGCAGCCCCACGAACCAAGTGCAGTACATGTCAAAAACTGCGACTTCACTGACAGACCCCAAGAAGGGTGCTATCACTAGAAGATCAACTAGCAACCCAATCAGCAAGGGAATGATCACAATCTGACAGCGACAGTCAGGTTGAAGTCAGTGAACTGAAGCACAACATAGAAATAGACCTACTCAATTAAATTGCTCACCCATATGAACAAGAGCGGGAAACTCTTCAAAGCAGCTGCACCCCACTTGCAGATATCAGAAACCAGAAGGCATCTTCTCCCAGTGGTCATGTAAGCAAATGAATCTCTAGAAGCAGCCATAGTATTGGATATGATGCAAAATCCAACAGCGAAAGCAAATAGATCTGAGAGAAAAGATTGCACAGGTAAGCCCATACAAGATAAAATAAAAACTAGCTTTGGAAAGGGAGTAGTCTCATCATCTCTGATAAATCGTTACCATTGCACTTCAATCCACGTGCTATTGGCAGCCGAGGGATGGCACCCAACAATGCATGTCCAACTAAGATAGGCGCCATAAGCACAGCAGAATTGAACAGCACAACAGTCAACCAAGCTAGCACCACGAGTAGCGCAATACGAAGTACAACAAATTTCCTGGAACAATATGCAAGAAAGGTAAATTTCTAATACACAAAGTTCATCCCCAACCATCCAGCATCCCTCACAAGAACTCCTTTGTTAACTGAATGGAATGACAGCATCAGGGAGAGAGAGAGAGAGAGAGAGAGAGACCTTTTCTGCTGAACTTCAGTAATGCTACCATGATGGTCTTTTGCTGCCCCGGTATTCTCAATCTCAGGTTGACCAGCTGCACCAGGCCTTGCAAGCAAGAAATCTGACAAACCAAGGGCCTGTCCGGTAACAGCAAACCAGTACTGTAGTAACTTCTCTGCTAGTTCACGGGGCCCAAGATATTTGAGCGTATTACCAATGAGAACCTTCAGAAGAATAACACCAGAAAGTAATTCAACATAGTTCTGCAGTGCTTGCAAAAATGTGGTGCCCTGAGTAGGAGGATGAAAAGTGCTGCAATTCACAAATGTTGAAATAACATGTGATGAGAGGCTGGGAAATAGATCTTCTGATGAATAAGAAATTATCAACTTACACAATATCTAGTGGGAACATCACAGGCACCACTTGAGTAACAATTTGGACAGGAACAAGAATGACCATCACAACATAGATGACACCAAGAAAAAGATTACACAGAATTCTGAAAACAAATTTGTAGAATGGCATATTAATAATCTGTCTTGGGTTTCGGCCTCTGGCGATGTGGATAAAGGGAATTTTAACTCCATTCCTCAATACCTATTCACATAAAATAAATAAATAAACCCAAACTGCATATACTTTGAAAATGTCTATGCTACATAGAATAATTGAAATGACGAACTGACAGAATATGATAAATACCTTGCGAAGAAGACTGGAAAACTTGATGCGTAGACTCATGTAGATACATCCAACAAGCCAATGAAGAGTAGTAGAAGCAAAAGATGAAAAAAATATGTGTTCAAGCTTCTGATATACTGTTGCACCAAACAATTTTGAAGTGCATATATCAAGCAACCAACCAGAGAACAATGGGCATATTCCAATTCCAATTATGAGATTAATAGAGATATTAACCACAATCATTAAATTTTTGAGCCCTCTGAACAACTGCTGTGAGAAAGAGATATCCCAATGGACCATGACATCTATACGAGGAAGCCTTCTAATAGGGCTAAATAGCCAGCATACCCCCATGGTCAAGGCGTTGAAGAACACTGAAATGGTTGGACGCTCACCCCTCATATATTGGCGGAAAGAAATCAGCCAACAAAGAAATATAAGCAGTGAAAAGATAAATCCATATCCGATTAAAAGAATAGAAGATCTTGAAATATTGGAGCGATGGATTTTATCCGCATTGCCAGAATCAAAACATGAGATGAAGCATAGGATTAGCCTTCCCACCGAAAAGGGAACAAAACCAAATATACAAGCAATTACAACATCACCCATTACCACCTGATGAGACAAACAAACTGTTAGAATTTGCATCAAAATTAGAAGTACAGAAAGCAGGCAGCGATATGTAAAACACCCATGTCCAACAGAGCATGCAAAAAAGTTAGTTCCCTGTAGAGATAGTCAAAGTTGGGTGGATGAGCCTAAAAGATAGTAGAAAAAATGCAACAGTAACATAACAATATATCTAGTACAACTCAAAGAAATTTAATGATGCTGAGACATGCAACTGCAAGGTAGAAAAAGAATTGAGCGTATTGTTTGAATGAGCGAATCAAAGTACTTTATTCCATGTAACTTTAAGTTTTGCTATTTCTGGCAATCACCTGTAGTACTTTTAACTTTTAAGTGATATATAGGATTAAACCTTGAACTGAAGTTATGATGCAGCATGATCAACAGTAAAACATAATCAGTAGCGTCATGGCATAACATGCTAAACGGTAGCAATCGAATAAGAAGTAGAATTGTGACTAGTACAGCAAGAAATACGAAAGCGATGAGCATACCATGACCGCAGCTTCAACAGTGTGTAATGCAAGGACCTGCAAATTATCCAGCCTTCCAAACCTCTCCTGCAGTCGAGCTTCAAGGCGCTCAGCCCACAATGCAAAAGGAGCAAGAGCATCGGTGGCCATTCTGGCAAGCCAATTGAGATCTCTAAAACGGACAAGATCTCTGAGAAAGGCCCGTCGAATGGAGACGCAGACAAAAATAGTGTCGGCAGAAGGCATGAATCGCAATCCGTAGAGGCCGTCAGCGACGATGGAATTGGTAGAGAGACGGAGGGAGAGAAGCTGACGAACTTCGGAGAAACTACGGGAGAGAGCAAGGCGCCAGGTCCAGACGGTGGTGAGAGGCATGAGCAACTCCCAAATGGAGAGGGCGAAGATGAGGGAGAGCAGGAGGAGAAACCAGCCCAAGAGCTTGAAAGACAATGCGAGAATGAACTCGGAGAGGGGAAGCCTCGCAGGAGCATTGGCGGCGTAGATGGGGCAAATCGAAATCTCATGCTTGCACACCTGATTCATTCCATCTGATCGAGTGAGTAGCGGAAGGAAAACCATAAGACAAGAAGACATCGGAGAGAGGGGAGACCTCGCATCGGGAGTTGGAGGTGGAGGTGGAGGTGGGTCGGGTGGAGAGCCATCGGAGGAGGCAGTCGTCGTGGACGAACCTGATGCTGCCGCGGCAGGCGCAGGGGTGACGGAGAGGCCGCTCCGCCTCCGCACCCACCCGACAGATGCGGCACGTCTCCTCCTCCACTTCGTCGGCCATGTCTCCTATCTTTTTCTTTTTTTCAAGCTATAGTTGCATTTGTCTTCTGCAGTGGGCCTGGCCTTTTTAAACTTCCATTTTTTATTAAAAAAAAGTGATATAGTAACCACTTGTAGAGAATTATTTACAACATTCATCTCAACAAGCCTAAACCCCAGTGCGAGTGATTTGATTATCAGATCAAATGAAAAGGAAACCATCAGGACAATACCATGCTTTCATGGTGGGTGTGCACGTATCAAGTGAAGGGATCCATCGCGATGAGCTAGCAATTATCCACACAATTATTTATTTTTACATTCAATGGCCAATTCAATTAGACAAGGCAAACATCTTAAAACCTCCTCCACCCCCATCAAATATTTACACTCATTTCAACCGCGGCCACCATTCTCCAGTCTTTCCATACAACACCCACATTAACCCACTCGCTGATCAATGCCTCACTTTCTAGCCCAAGAATCAATGACAGATAGATGATGGGTAAAACAATTAGTTCACACCCAAAAAGAAAAAACAAATTCTCACAAAAAGAGCGAATTTATTGCATGGCGCCTGGTTAGTGTAAGAACATCTAGTTCTACATAGGTCTTCTTCACGGCATTTGTACAAATCAGGGAAGCTCCTGCCATCTTTCGCTACAGGATGCTTCCATCTTCTCGCTTCTGTTTCAAGTTATAATACATCAGCTTCCTGGTTCTTGCTTCATATGACAGCTAACAGGTACACCATACGAAGCAACCTTCAGTAGAAAAAAAAAAATGACAATGTCACAATTAGTACGCTACCATTGATTCCTTTGTCCCAGAAAAGAAGGTTCCCAGAATCCCGTGAAGGTATAACATTATTCATCAAAACAATGCTGTGAAAAGGTTTTTCACATTGAAATTTCTGTTAAACCCAAAACAGAATGTTCCCCAAAATTACCAAGATACAACTAACAATTAAAAATATGTCCATATTTCACACTCTTTTTACTGGCAAGCTCCATACCATCAAGAGAGTTAAAACTAGACAATACCTTCAGTCCTTGTAATCATGATACTGAGGTTTACTCAGTTTGTAGTATATTAGAGCATTGGCATAACTAGTGCGCATATGTTACATTTTAACATCCACGACTATCTTGTCCATCATGTGGACCTCTCTTCAATCATAAGGATGTGGTCTTACCATTCTGTCCAATTGAAGAAGTGAATTTAGATGGTCCTCATTTACAGGTACTGGCAAGGGAGGCATCTGACCCATCATACCAGGTGTGTCACTCATTCTACAACACAAGTAATCAAATTTAACATTAGATGGAGCAAAGAAACAGAGGTCAGTCAGTTACACTACAGTAATGCGAGCTTTGATCATGCTTTATTGGGCATATCAGTGCTAAGTGCTTTAAATTATGCTGATTCTTTTAACCTAAAGCTTATGTTTTAAAATGGTCATGGCATACTTCTGCTGAACTTCTGCCTATTTACTTTGGCAACATTATTGCAAGATCATTAGATGATTAACAAACCAGTCTCTAAAGAGGAAAGTCTCCTGCAAGCTAAAAAGATATGATATCCTCAATTGAAGACTAACACAAACCAGTGGTGCAGTCACTCATTTCATTATTTAGCAGCTCCTTTTACCAGCCAGCAGCCATGCAAGATTCTATACATTCAAATAGATGGAAGACAAGCCATATGGCTTGAACACATTGAACCCGGAATGGTGAAACATATCTTGCTTATGGGGTTGTATCAAGTGAGAACCCCTTTAAAAATAAAAGAACACAAACTCATTTCTGAGCCATCCAATCATTGTACGGAGGATTATTATCTGTTTGATGGAAGTTGGCAATGTTAACGTCTAATAAAACAGATTTGACGAACTTGATTTGCTTTCATGTCGATCAGATGGTTGAGATCACGAGTTGGCATTCTTCAATTTTAAGGAGAGTTCTCACTAGATACGCCCCCCTTGCTTATGTATATGTTTTGCATGAAACTAAAGCAGTAGCATATGAGCAATAGATGAAACACAAAAGAAATGCAATATAGAACAATATCTTACCGTCTCAAAATTGTTTTGATATTGTTATTTGTGCAAACAAAGAGATCCGTGTTGTCATCCAACTGTAAGAAATTCAGAATTTCAGATGGTAAGAAAAAAGCATGCATATCATATTCATCATATTATGGAAGAACTATAGATATGGATATGCACCCAAAATACAAAGGGCACCAATGTAGCACATGTTCTGCAACAAGCTCAGATTGTATATCAGTTGACATCCAAATATACTATTACTTCAGAGGATCATATTCACCTGGGTGGAAAGACTAAATTCTGAACAGAAATTGAAATGTCGCTAGGTAAACAGTTTAAAATCAACAATGACAGACACATTCTGATGTCAGGACTTCCAGTCAGCAATAGGTGGTGAGAACTGGGGACTGTGGAAGATATAACTAAAAACAGCAGACCTTGAGTCCCCATGCAAGGTGCTTAAAAAGTACAATTAGAGACTTTTCTAACTGCTTGGAATACTTTAAACTGATGTCATACCCATACATAAAAGTAAGATTGGTGAGTTAGATTTCCTGACACAGCATGCTCAGAAGACACTTCAACTCATCACTGGACAAATTAAAGTTGGATAAAGTAATATGACATTCATGAAAAGTATAATTTCACTTCCAGCTTTTGAGCAGCAGACGGTGTGTTCCTTAGCAGCTGGACACACTGATAGTAAGGTACAGTGGGTGTAATACATTTAAGGCCAAGAATAAGAGAGAAAGTACATAAATATACAAACCTTGCATAATTCAATATTTGCAGCAATCTGGTTGAGTAACTGATTATTTTCCTCCAGAAGATGCTGAGTTGCACTATCTAAAACAGAGACTGTCAAAATAGAATGAACATTATTAGAAGAAATCAAAGCAGCATGAAATAGTTTGATGAAGTTGCATCAGAAAAGCAGAGCATTTTCTAGTAATCATGTCCAAGCAACCTCAACCATAAAACTGAAACTTAACATCATCAGACAAAGCAAAAGTGACTATGAAAATGGTAGAACAAACTTAATGGAACAAATGAGAGTTAAATTATTCATGGGACTAACCTTCCTTCAGAACCGGACAATATTGACTTGGATGATGTATTGATATCGAAAAGGGGATCACATTGTTTGAAGGTGCCATGTGAAAATTAGCTGGTGAGGTAGTGTCAACAATCTTGTCCTGCATTGATTGTTGAAACAAAAAAAAAAAAAAAAAACCCCAATCATCAGAAAAGCATGACTAGGACCACAGAAATGAAATGAAATGAAAGATCCCACACAAGTTGAAAACCACACCAACCACTGAAGTTGTCACTCAGTAAATTGAAGAATACCTTCATGTCTCTAATCTTTTTCCCTGCATGAAATTCATCAGGTTTCCTCCTGCTTTCCTTGCCCTGTAATAGTAAGAGCATTATCAGCAGAATAGGCCAGGATAATGGCATATGGCAATGCAAAACAACGCAAGAAAGTAAAAAACAGTAAAGATGCAGCAACAAAAAAAAGGATTATGCTTTGTATACATAATTAGGGATAGTGATGTTTAGCTAGAACGATCAATCATTAAATACATGCACATTATAGTTGATTCATTAATTTGTAGTTTGAAATCCAGTAAAAAAACAAATTACATTGCTCCAATTAATCTGATTGTTTTTGCAAATTAGGTAGTTCCCGTTCAGGATAAAATTCACAGATTAGATGCAAACTAGTGCTTGAAAACCCCCTTCCGTTGGAACTAAAGAAGCACAACACAAGTGATGGGTTCATGAAGATAGTTGTGCTGTCCAAGCAAAAAGCACCTCCTCAGTCACAAGAAACATGTGATGAGGGAGTCAGGGGTGTGTGCAGCTCATTGAAAGTTTAGCAACATTAAGCCGTTCTCAAGTGTGGAGCAGAATAAGAGCACCGACAGTGCATATAAAAAAAGAGAATGATGCAATAAGGAGGCATAAAGAAGGAACTTACTGTAGTCCACCAGCATCTCAAGGCAACATCCCTGATGGTCCTGGAGGGCAGCATTGCGGCAATCTTGATGTACTTCATGATGTTAGGCTCATGAGCATATCTAACGTTGCAATTAAACAAAGAGTGAGTAGATTAAAGCTAATGAATTAGAAATAGTGCTGAAGGATGACAAAGAGCAGTGGGAATTGTGCAGTAGGAAAAAAGAAGAGGAGGTGGAACTAGAACAATACTGGCACCTACTGAGGCCTTCCTTGAGGATGGAGAGCTCAGAGGTAGTCCAATCAGGGGGAGAACAAGTAACAAACTTGTACTTGGGTGAAGGAGAACGAAATGAATCCAATGAAGGGGAAAGAGAGGAGTTTGGGGAGACGAAGAAGCCGGCGGGAGGCAAGAGCATAGAAGTAGCATGGTCTCCATTAGCAGCAACATGGGATGATGACTGGAAGGAGAGAAAATGGTGGTTGAGGCCTCCAACTCCGTGACGAAGAAATTGAAAACCAAAACCCGGCATGCTGCTGCTGGAATCCCCCAACATCTCCCCTAAAATATAAATTCCGAGACCACCATGAATAAGACAAATTAAGATAAATCGTTGGGTTGGGTGGGCAGCAAATCGAAATCGAAATCTCAAGGAAGGAGAAAGATACCTGGCTGGGAAAGGGATTCCGATTAAGATTCCGGCTAGGGTTGGGTTTGGATAGGAAGATGGCACAAGTTGCACTCACTCACTCACGAGTCACGAGCCCAACCAATACAGCACTCCAGCCCAGCGGTCCCAGCCCAAGTGCCCAACACAAGCATTCATCTCGTTAAACAATAATAATGAGCAGCTAGTACACCCTCTACTTACTGCTCGTCCCATTTAATTAAATCGGCTACTCTTTTCTAACTCGTGTGCCTTTCTCTGTCCAACTCTTTTTATAAAATCTTTCATATTTTGGTTTGATATTGAGTATTTACACCTGTCACATACATGACGCCTATATCTTTTTTAAAAAGGTTTCAGTGCATTTTGTGTTGAAATCTGTGTATATTTTAATAATTTTTATTGAAACTTAACCAATTTTTGTATTAAATAAAAAAAATTACAAGATATATGCAAGTCGTGAACCAGACCACCATTAGACAATATATAACCGATTAGACTAGTCTACTCTCTATCAAAAAAATTTGTTATAGGCTTCTCATTATATGATCGGTTGACTAAAATGAATCATCTTTGTTTATATACGAATCATTTAGGTGTTCTCGTGTATTATTGATATGACATACGATGGTGTACTTTTGATTAACATTTCCACAATAATAATAATAATAATAATAACAACATCTATATCTATATATATACTACTATATTAAAGAGAAGCTTTAGTTAAGAAACCATCTTTTTTAATTCCAATTCCAAAAAGTAATTCTGTATAGTTTTGTCATCTTTCTTTGTATTGTATCTGTATCTAAAAAATTATTATTGGTAAAAAGAACAAACCCTACAAAATCTAGTAAATTTTCCATCTCACCTTTACACATCTAAACCAAAGGATAAAAACCAAAATTTCTGTATTTTTTCTTTCCACCAGACATCCCTATAGCACCATAATTTTTACATTTAGTGCCATATGGCAACAAACCAATAGCCGATAAATAACAAACATTGGGTGGTCGCCGAGGCATGCTTATTCCCACTAGATATCCCTCTTGGCAATTGTTACGAATATCCTAACAAAACCATCTAATCCAGCAGCAATATCTGAAGTTCTCAACAGAAGAAACAACATCACTATATTAGCGTTTATTCTACGTCGGGCTTCAATCCGATTCACGTCACACCAGAATATCTCAAGTTTGGAATTCGTCGTCGTGTCTATTGATTTCATGACTTGTTGTTCTAGCAATGAAGGCGTCGTTGTTGTTCACTTTTATATAGAGAGCATGCTACATCATAAATATATATATATGATGCAGCTCCAGATTCCTGACTGTAGATAGAATCAAATCCTCGCCCCAGTCGAACCGGCGCTCATACTCTTGCCTCCTGGTGACCTCGACCCGCTGCCACTCCTCCCACCGCTCGGCCAGCCCTTCCCCTTCCATCATCCTCTCCACTCATATGTGCTGTTCATTGTTCACCCAGGGCTTGTTCATGGTTGATCCATCATGTATTCTCCGGCAGGCAGGCTCTAATCACTAATCACATTCACAGCGTGTTGACCTCTGAATCCCAAACCCAAAATAAATAAATAAATACATTAAGCCTCCCACAACCATCAAAGAGATTCTTCTCATCATATCCATTCTTCATTCATAATCTTCTTTCAGATGATATATTCTTGATTACTTTCACAGACAGCATCAAGACCTAATAAAACTGCTCCCTCCTTTCACATTCATACCAAAAAGACCATCCGGCCGTCATCTTCTTCTTCACAAGAGAGAAAAGAAGAGAAGAGATGCATGTTCCTTCCATCCACCATGCATTGAATTCGGAGTACCATTTTTTTCTCCCTTTGTTTTTCTTTCGTTGCCACCAACTAACTGGTCGATTACTAGAAATTTCATCGTTTCAAATCAAATCATTGGTACTGGCTAGGGAATCGCTTCTTCTTGACTATCTGGTCGGCGATGTATGAGACTAGCAACAGCTTCAATAATATATTAGTATAACTTTCATATCAAATGCAAATCATCATCATCATCATATCGCTAATTCCGACGGAATTAATTAAGCTGGCTGCTGCCCAGCTATAAATATTCTTTGCAAGCTCATCTCGGATCATTTGGATTACTGAGCAAAACAAGGTGAGGTGCCTACATCCCGTTTGCAGCCAAAAAAAGATCTGTGTTCCTTCCTCATGAAAACTAGAAAAACTGAAAATCTACACCAAGTACATGAAAATTTTGCTCTCTGTCTATACAAAACACCTGCAGAATCAGCCTGCATGAACTGTAAAGAAAACCCCATCATGTTGGGTAGTACAACACTCAGATTGCATCGGTACCATGTTAGATCATAATCTATAGAGGGTGAGATGAGATTACCGCCGCACTCTTCTTTCTAGGGGAAATTGTAGCTTCTGGTTAGTGTAATATCCATATGCTATGCTACAGTCAGGGATGGAACACAGTTTATTCAGAATGCAGCAAATTAACACACCACCTAGGTAGACCGAGATAGGAAGAACTCATAATCTGGATGACGGTTTACAGATTCCCCAGTTTCCCTTGGAATCACAGCCCTGGACATTGCTGATGCACCTCGCCTTAGTATCCTCAGCCTCTCTTCCAGGACTTCAGCTCCATTGGCTCTTGAGTCATCATCTGATGAAATCAGTTGAAACCACTGCTCTCCCTACAAACAAAAAATTGCATGTCCAACTGAGTTTGGCATCCAAATTTAAACAAAGTATAACATAAACAGAGCACATTTCTAGCACTCAAGAAATACATATCCCAGTACAAACAGAATCATCAAATTGATTCAGAATAATTGTCTAATATATAACATTCCAGAATTGAAGCTGCTCATCTGTTTTCCGACCAGATGTAACCCCTAGTTCTGATTTCAAGTATCACTCATGGTTGTTAAACAAGGCAAATTGGTGGATGGAGGATTTGGTAAAGGAGACCAGTATCCAGCCTTTCACTGAGGAAAACATAGATTTGAGAAATGGGTATTCCTGTCCTTCACACCGTATTTAGTCCCTTATAAAACTGAACAGCAATGTCCAGGGATGATTATTGTTTTAATTATAACTTTACAAGTAAGTTTGGTGACTGTGAGCAAAGCACCAAGAGTACCACTGTATTTTGCTCACCACAATGGATCCCATTAAGCCCAACATGGCACAAACTTGTGATCAAAGCACAAAGCACAGATAAAGGCAACATTCTGTTGTGTGACCATGGACATATTGGAGAGAACCAAGAGATCACTAGAACCAACTTTTGCCAGACATGGCACAAACTTGTGATCAAAGCACAAAGCACAGATAAAGGCAACATTCTGTTGTGTGACCATGGACATATTGGAGAAAACCAAGAGATCACTAGAACCAAATTTTGCCAGCTAACTACTGTTTGTTGAGTTGCATCCAGTTTCGTGAGATTTTTTCGTTGAATTTTTTCAGTATTCATAATGAAACACAGACAGCTGTACTGCAAAACTTGCTGTGCTCATCAGAGCAGGAATGATACAACGAAAATGGTACCTTGTCATTGTAACTCTGCAGACCAACAACTGGACAAACTATATGGGTACAATCACCAGCCATGTCTGGAGAGCAAGTTTGTCGAACCAATTTCCCCAATGAGTGGTAGGTCAAGAATGCCGCACGGAAGTTCCCATGAGGTATGCGATAGATGGGATACCAGGCAACAGAGAACCTACAATTTGAAGGATAAGAATATGATCAACAAGAATCAACTAACAAACCAAATGTTTAGAATTAAGGCAGCAAGACAACATTAGAAGTCCAGAAAGCACTGGAGCAAAAGAGCCAAGATCAGGAACAAACCAGGAAGAAGGATGAAGATCACACAATTTCACATTTTCCAGCTGTTCAGGATCCCCAAGTGTTAGGTCATCTGGTGGATTTACGCCACTAACGAGCTCTCTGATCCTATATTAGATTGCAGTAAGCTCTTAATAAGAAAAATAAAAGGTGACAGACAACCAGGTCAAATAAATAACAGAACTTCCAAGTGAAGTGTCCACATTATTTTTTCCGTGCCAAAACTCAGAATAGGATATAAATAATGCTTCACATGAGAAAGACTACACCAAATTGAAAAAAAAAATGACTTGAGTTATATGCAAGATATAAATCTCATGTCGCAAACTTATGAAGGATTCATCAGATTTCAGAACATCACGATAAGTTAAATCAATTTACATCAGCACAATATGCATGCCATAGTTCAAAGGAAAAAGTTGCCTCAGGGTCATTCGATTGTAAACATGCCATCATTCATAAACTTGCAAATTGTTTCTAAACTGTGCTGCTCATAACAAGAATTATTAAACTTCCTTGCTCAGTTTTAGCCATCAGACTTATTCGAAAGTTTACAGAGATAGATAGGGGGGCTCCACTGCAGTAATGAACCCAGTCAGGTATTTCCGACTGAAATAATTTACAGGTACTGCCAGTACCAGAACTAAGGAAACAGTGAAACTAGTGATGAAACTCACAAGATTGAGATGTCATGATTAAGATCTGTAAATCCATAAAGGAAAGACCAGAGGACAACTTACTTTTCAAATAATGGAGGCCGCAAAGAAGGTTGCTCTGATTCAAAGTACTCAAAAAGGAATTCTCCATGATCTTGTACAGAAGATGATTCTAAAAAGGAGCTCTCGAATGTTGCCAACATTTGGTGAGAACTAAGAGAACTTGCAGAAGTTGATGCCTCCAACAAGTTTTCCTCTCCCACACGAAAATTGTAACGTGTGTTCTTTCTGGACCACCCAAACAACTGAATAGCAGAAAGGTAAGGTACGAAATATGCACAGAACTCTGAACCATTGCAGCTTGATCTTTTTGAGCTGACAGCGTCATGAGCTTTTACTTCCAACCCATAGCACCCAGGTTCTTCATACCATTCCCACATCCTCCTCAAAGAAACATCAGATATGTGGTGCTGAGACAATGAGTTGCCAACTAACGGGTCTCGCAAACAATTGCTACTCTGAATGCAAGGTACATGATCAATGACTGGAGCCGCAGAATAAATAAATGCTTCAAAATCAGCAATGGGATGACCAGCAACCAGGTGAACACCTTCTGCAACTTGTGCTTCATAGGCATCATTAGAAGTGTTAGTCATTTCAATTAAATGTCTTTGAGAGCTATCAAACTTTCGGTCGTTCAAGCTGTGGTCCCCTACAGAAGCTGGCACTGCACCACATCCAACCTCCAAGTCATTTTGAGTGAACTTAGACACTGCGGAATGTGTATCTAGATCATGTTCCGTGCTACAGGACCTGCTCCAAGCAGTATTTTCTATTTTGTTCTGAGGTTTGGGCTCAAAATGAGAAAAGCTATTCAAAGATGAAGTCATACCAGGTGATGGTAGTCCATTATTCGCATCAGTGGCATCATCCGCCGGAGGCAATGTTTGTGATCCTCTTGTTTCCATGGGAAGATCTCGTACAATATAGTATGTTGATTCACTGGATTCCAAAATAAAATTTTCCTTGGCAGACTTTTGTGTTGCCTGTTCAGAAGCTGAATTGGATCTCATCTGACAACCATCTGTTTCCCTTGTGTGCACAATGTTGGATAGCAATTTGCTTGAATCAATATGTTGCACTTTCTTAAAACAGCTATTTGTCATTTCACCCAAATCCGGGCATTTCTTAGACTTTCCACTATGGTTTTCTTTCAGACCTGTAAAATTATTGAGACTCATTCCTGATTTGGAATCTTTCAACCCAGCTACATTCTGGGCCTCTACACAAGCATTACTTGGTTTATGGATAATATCCTTGGTGGAATTTCGGGGCTGTATGCCAACATTATTCGGTCTATGGGAGCAACCCTTTGTGCTGAGTTCCTTAATCATCAGTCTAGAAGAGCAACTAGTATTTATTTCATTATTGCCTTGTATAACACTGGATGTTTGTTCCCCATTAAAACTCTTCCATAATGATATTTTCTTCTTTCTCCTAGCTCTCTTTCTTGAAATTACCAGATGGAAACCACTGTCATTGCTAGCATCACTGCACGACTGGACTCCCTGCATTCCATTGCAACAACTGGCACCATTTTGGTAACAAAGGCTATTACCATCACTTGACTTGCCTAACCAATTTTCACCAACTCCATTACTAGAAACACCGATATCTGTCAAGTGGCATGGATCACAGCCAAATTCATTTCTGACCATTACCATAGCCTTGGTATCGTCACTGCAGTTCCCACTGCTGTCACCATAACAGCTCTCCACAGATGAATCTGTAACTATAGAACTTGAAGTGTTATCCATATACCTGCAGATATTGCTGCTAAATTGTTCGCACAATTCCACTGTTCCAGAGAGTTCCATCTCATCACAGCAAGACGCACTTGAAACTGAAGCAACCACACAACTATGGTACTCATTATCGTTTTCACTGTCAGGTGCCTCTTCAGAAACTTCTTTCACTGAAGAACTGCGAGAAGTGTCCTCAAACGGTATATCAGCGACATGCTTAGGTGAAAATGTTAAATCTTCACCATCCACGATATCCATAGCAGGAGCAGCATTCTTTCCCTCTATGCATTCAATTTCAGATCCATAAGATGGCTTTCTGCAGTGTTGCCTATGCCCCTTGCTTTTCTTTTTGCTTTTCCTTCTTGAAGAATGTTTCACATCCGCGCTTGTCTTGGTGAAGCTGTTGACTAAGAAGTCTGAATTGGAGGAACAATTGGATGATGTAGATTTTTCTGCTGGTGGCATAGATGGATTATCCAAACATCTTTTGTGAGATTCATCTGGAACATTAAAAGGAATGAGGACCATTGGTGGTGAGGGTGATGGCTCAAGGTTATCTACTGGCAATGTAGATTCAGATAAGAGATGGTTATTTCCATTTTCCATGTGCAAGGGTGTTGCCAACTTCTGGTAGAAATCACGGGGAATGACCGTGAAGATAATACACCTGACAAGCAAGTAAACACTATTATTGATCATACTAGTTAGCTTAGGAAGGAGTAAAGAACAGCCATGCAGGATTGTATAGAATGGAAGTAAATCAATTAAGCAAACCAAAGAAGAGCATGTTGAGTACACTTATTTGAAGATAAAGGATGACATTATAGAATTACCAGAAACAAAATGTTAAGAAAAAAAGAGAATCAAGTTAATTGCAAATTTATTTTGGAAGACAAGGTTCTTGCAAATAGATGCTGCTGTAGTCTGAAATTGCAAAACAATAATAGGAAGGCCAAGACCACAAGAAAATAAGAAAAACATAAAGAAAGAGCACATTAATTCAAAAGGAGAAACGCCATTTATTACTAGGAACCATGGCATAATTCATGCAGGGAAACATAGGAAAGAACGTAACTAGATGTCCAAACCTCTGTTCTTGGTGCCTTGATTCAAGCATAGCTACTTGACGTTCCTGCAAAATGGTACGAAGGCAAACATTACAGAGTTCACCAACAAAAGATGTTTGCAATCCAAATAAGATCTCATGTTCCAAATATTTGGCACATACAAACTGGGCATTAAGTGGGTTCTTCCTCTCTGATGACCTCCTAAATATGTGACGAGGCCTCCTATTCGCAATCCTATCAACATCTCCACTAGCCATTCCATGTCCAGCTAACATTTTGCATTAATCCTGCAAGAGCATCAGGGAGAGAAACATATGAAAACCTCGCAAGTATCTGTCATCCTAGAAAAGCAAAGGAGTCCTTTCCATTTTATAGGAAATTTAGCTTCACCCATGGCACTATAGAAGATAATAGCATGCTCTACTAAGAAATTCTTACATATCACGGATCACATAACAATTATCAATAATATAAGGTCCCAAATAAAAAAATTTATGCATTAATACGTGAGATCTTGCAAAAATTTGGTTGACATTCTTGAAATATATATATTCGAAATATAGCTGTCGTTTTGATAGTTTGGGAGAAAAAGTAAAGCATATGGCCACTGATGTTGCATTTACAGCAGCAGTGATCTCAGGTGATGGAAGTTCGAAGCACAACAAGACTTTGTACTTCCAGTGATAATAACAAGTTGACCAATAACTAGAAATCCCTCCTTCAAACCTTGCACCATAATACACACACACACACAACAACAACAACAACAACCATGTTTGACCAAACAACAGCTTACGCAGCAAGACTCCTCCAGAGTGCTATTTTGACTTGAGTTCCCAATATTTAAACCCTAATTGAGAAATATATTACCCAAACAAACTAAGAAAAACATAGCCATCTGTTCCCTACAGAAAATCAAGAACAACATGAAGCTAAGCTCAACAAATGACACTACCATGACTACTTTCATAAAACCTATGCGGAATCATCTTGTAATAAACTATAGCAGGGTAATTCCATTATTTTGAAAACCAAGAACAATTTGAAGTTGCCAGACTAACTACAGCCCAGCTATCAAGGCACCAGATTGCTGCGAAAGAGATTGATCACTGCAACAACGTAGGTAAATTTATACATTGCCATTGGTAGCTCAGGGATTCAATGACTTGCCAGTACTTTAAAGTAAATGGAATTAGCACAACTGTTATCTCTACTGATCTACAAGCTTGCAGTATTAGCACACAACTATGAGCACACAAAATAGCTAAAAGAAATCAAACAAGGCACTAAACATTACTGGATGAAGAGAACAACACAATGCAATGCAAGTAACATGGCAATAGGCAATAGGCAATAGATCACTCCCTAAAACTCCGTCCTTAAAACTACAAACAAGCTTGAAGCGCGAGCAATAAAAGCAACTAAGAGAGAAAAAAAATTCGGACATAAACACTATCTAGAATCGTAGAGGCGCTTCACTTGGATCAAACGAACAGCAAAATAAAATTCGGAAGAATTCGTCACTCCTCACTCTTCTGGGAAACAGAGTTGAGCATATACCACGTATATGCTTGGCTCCTGTCAGGAACAAAACCCAGAGCAAATCCACATTTCTCACTTCATCTCCCCAAATAAATAAATAGCATCAAACGATCGCTTCTGAAATCGATCGGCGCGATGCCCGATCGAGACTGCCACTAAAATCGACACCAAAACATCCCAAAAAAAAAATTAAAAGAAGAAGAAGAAGAAGAGCAGGAGACGCACGACGGCAACTCCGATTAGAAAAATCCAGATGAATCGGCAGCTCCGATGCCCCGCGTCACATGCGATCGATCGATCGATCGATTGATCTCTCGGCGTCGGCGAATTAGTAGATATATGTGATGCCACCAACCAAAGATAATTTTATCTTAAATATTAAATTAAAATTGCAAAAAAGGAGAAAGTGTGAGAGGGATGGGGGAAGGCAGAGGGAAATAATGAGAAATAAGGACCACATTGTGATTTATATATTTCTTTGTGGAGAGATTTGAGAAATAAAGAGATGTGATTTCCTTTGGTTGTTAAAACCCATGGGATTGGGATTTGGGAGGTTCAAATAAATACATTCCTTTCCTAGAAAAACTAATTCAAGCTAAAGGAAAAATACAACAAAAAAACCACACCACCTCATCAAAAGAAAAAAATGAAAATTAATGGTTAGAATGGAGTATGAGAAAATACACATTTTTATTTATTACAAGAAAGTATCTATTTAGTGTTACACTAGATATAAGAATAAGCTAGTTAGAAAAACGTGGTGTTTGTCTTTAATCATAAAGGAACTGAATGTTAAGAACTAAGAAGAAACCAAAACCACCTTCAAGTTGGGGATTTTTTATTATTATTTTTTGCTTACGTTTTAGGATGACTTCTTTTTTATTTTGTTATGGTTTATTTTGGAGATATTCTTGAGTCTGCTAAGATTAGTTTTTTTTTCTTTCCAAGATAGAATCAAAATTCTTGATGTTAATGGTTTATCTAACATCAATTAAAGATCGGTAAAACATATTCTAATGTTCTCACCTTTGCAGAAAAAAAAAATAGAGATATATAATTTCTTCTTCTTAGGAAATATAAGTGGATATACAAATTCCCTGCGATTTCTTATTTTTACCCTTATTTTTTTCTCTCTAACCAAGGTGCTATCATCCACACCAAATAATATATGTCTGCTTTTGAATCGTTTATGTGTAAAGATACTTTAGTCATTTTCTTCTTACTTTTGCAAATCTTATAACCTCCATAATGTGTGTATGCAATCAAAATACACGTTATGTCTTTTGGGTTCTAGATCAATATTGTCAAAAAAAATAATAATAATTCCAACAAAGCTTGACTATCCATATCAATTATTTTCATCAAAAGAGGATAGTAATAGATAGGGGTGTCAAATAGATACGAATTATCTGAATTATCTGATTATTGAATCCGATAATATATGGATATGATAAAGAATTCTGCATCCGAGTAACTTTTTTTCTTTAATTGAATCCAACACAAAAATATATGAATATGATCAAATTATATATTTATATGTTTGAATTCAAATTTGAAGGTTATTTATATATGAATAATTATTTAAATTTGTAATATGCCAATTTTGTAATCAAATTCTTTCATGGATAGTACAAATATAGTATAAATTCATTCAAAATGTATTATTTATGGATTTAAAATGAGTATTTTTTAAAAATGTTGTTCTAAGATAATAACGAAATGAAAAAATATTAGTAATATAGGTAGAATCTAAAATCCGATCCAAATTAAAAATAATCTGAATTGAATCTATATCTCATATTTATTTGATTCGAATCTAACTTAAAAATATGGATGTGTGTATGATTTAGCCATCATGTGATCCATTTAAACTCCTTGTAATAGATGTTTGGCTAGTTTTTGTACAAACTAAACTACATAAGTTTAGTATTAATGGCGCGGCCAATGTAAGTAATCTATGGAAAAATAAAGCTGTCATTTTGTATATACAGAGTTTTGACATTAAAATACGTATGTATCATTGGGAAATTTCATGGTGTCACCGAAAAAATGTGTATTTTGTATCTATTATTAAAAAATCAGTTTTTTTATTTATCATAAAACTGTAGGATCAAAAATGCCGACTAGAGGAGGGTGAATAGGAGATTTTTAAAATTTCTTTTCAATTAAGCAATTTTAAAAGATATTTCAGATAACCTAGATTTTGCAAAGGAGTTTAAAACTATCTAATCATTTAATTGCACTCAACCATATGAAATAAGTAATTCAACATGCAACAACAATCTAACATATAGATGTAATTGATCGATATGAAAATGCAATACAACAAACAACTAAATTGATTTAAACAATTGTGTCAAGACAAATATGAAATGAATACGAGATAAGCAATTGACACAATATTTTTACCGAGGTCTCGGAGACTGCCTGGTCTCCCCTATTCCTTGTTAAAGCGCTCACGCGTGAGTCTCGCTTCTATATCCACAAAGGATGTTTCACTCGAGTTACTCCTTCTCCACACCGGATAGGTGAGCACCAAACTTTTCACACGTTGTTTGTCGGCCTCTCCAACAAACTTCAACCGGAGAGATTGCGACTCTCCTCCGACACCGTCTAAGCAAAGGCGATCGCCAAGAGTAACAAGTCGGATGAGCTCACTTAAACGAATCAAGTGCTAGGAGCTCAAGGATGCAAATGAATGCACACACACTAGCACTAGCTTGTAAATGGAGATAAAGTACACTAAACACTCTTAGCCTCTCACAATTGCTTCTCCTCTAAGTGCTCTCAAAGATTTGGCTCAAATCTTGGCTCTAAATGCAATAGATTGATTCCAAAGAGTTTGGCTAGTTTATACACAGGAATATCAGGTGTTTGAGCAATCTCAAATGAAGGCAAACACGAGATATATATATAGCCCTCAAAGAAAACTAAGGCCGTTTGCCACGAACAAGTCAAATTTTGTATAGGCCGGACATTGTCTAGCTCGACCGTTGCAAACTATTAGTTACCGTTGAGGAATTTTTTTGTAAAGGCCGGATAAAGTCTGGCCATGTCGAACAATGTCTGGCCATGTCGGACAAAAGCCCCGGACATATATATCTGCCTCTGTTTCACTCTTGGCTCAAACAAATTGTACAGGCCGGATTGTCCGGCCATACCGGACAAAGTCTGGCCCGTCTGGACAAAAGCCCCCGAACGGATGCGAACGTCTCTGGTTTCATTTTGCAAAAGGCTGAAAAAATTTGTACAGGCCGAACAAAGTTCGGTCATTCCCAGACAAAGTCTGCCCAATGCACGTCGACAATAAAAGAAGCATAACTTTTAATCTAGAGATTCAATTGAGGTGATTAGGTGATTTTTGGTTTGTTGGAAAGATAACTCAAAGAACTACAATTTTATCAGCAGAAGCAAGACCTAGAAAGGCCTAGATATTTCTAGGAAATTCAAAAATCTTCCTGTTTCCAAAATGTCCGACACAAATGTCATTTCTAAATGCAATTTGTCTGTTTTCTCGCGAATATGTTTGCTAACACTCAACAACGACTACGACCACGCAGGTCGAACATTCGGTCGAAAACAGGTGGTCGAGTGGATTTGGTCAAGCGTACGCAAGCGAGCCAAAGACTGATACAGCCAGCTCGAACTCCTATGACCACGACCAAACCCTAAACAGAAAACCGCCAAACGGGCGACACGACCATGACCACGCTTCAAACAAGGATACGATCAGAATGTGCAAATACAATCACGACCAGCTCTAGAATATAAACCAATTTAAATAGCTGGTGATCAAGACTAAGTGCAGTTTTCAAAGCATTTTCTCTAATGCACCACAAACTACACTTAGACTCTCTAGCAATGCAAGAGGCGATAAAACACTAGTGCAAGATGAAATGAATGCATTTGAATTTCCACACTATATAGATTCAAGCTACTAGTTTCCGACCCCTCTTAATAGTACGGTCAAACTAGTAAAAAGAATCTTATCAACCTGGTCTATCTCCAAAATACCGAGACCGGTAAAATCCTAAGAAAACAATCCTTAATCTTAGATTTTATCTTCGATGAAGCTCAACCTCGTGAAGCTCGACCATTCAATGCTTGTCCTCGCAAAACTCGACCTCGTTTAGCTTGACCTCGCTCGAGATGACTCATATCGGCATCATCCTCTTCACGCTCTTGCTTGCTTTCATCTCGCAAACATTTTGAGACTACAACACATACACTCAATGCATAACGTTAGTCTCATAATCAGTTTGTCATTCATCACTAAAGAAATTACTCCACACAGGAGTTAACTCAATAATTTCTCTTTCTGGTGAAATGACAAAACCATATTCAATAAATAGTAAGAGATGAATCATACACTCATATAGATCCGTATATGATAAAGACATACGCACACGATTTATACTTCACATGTTATGATGGCAATCAGATCAGATAACCAATATGATGAGCTCTACCTTAGCATATGCATTGATGTCAAAACCTCAATAAAGAGTCATCAAATTTCAGGATTTATCTCATGACATTTCGATTTACACTTAGCACAAGATTGATGCAACCACTGAGCTCCTCCTCTACATATGCATCAATATTAAACCACAACTAAGGAAACATCTATTTCAAGGTTTATCAATAATCAATTTAATTTACTTGTGTTAAATCATGATTTATCTAAATTGTTATTTAATCATCAAATCTGGCATTCTCCAGATTAACTTTAATCATCAGGGATTTATCTAAATCGTCATTAATCATCAGGGATTTATCTAAATCGTCATTAATCATCAAAACCTAGATACCTAGATCGACTTAGATCCAACAAAAACATACACTGATATTTTGTATTTATCATCATTTTTCGATCAACCACTAGTCAGTAGAGTAAATGGCATTTTTGTTTTTATGAAATGACATTTTTACACCTTGTAAATAGAGTAAATATACCTCTATAAAAAGACTAAAAAATTTGGTATTTCAGATAAGTAATATTTTTACACCAAAAATATATTTTGTCGATAAATACACCTCAAAAAGTATAAATACATATTTTGTAAAGTGAGATGACTATGTATTGTCTGATGTCAGATGTTTAGTGATGGGCAACTAGCTCTTTTTTTTTTTTGTGAGAAAAACAACGGCGAGATATTATTATTGACTAATCGGTAAGAGACACAATACAATCAGAGTTTAAGACATCAATAAGAAAAGGAGGTAGGATTCTCTCCTATATCTTGCTAATGTACTCTCTAAAACTAGTCTTTATCATCTCATTCGCCACTGTTGGTACTTCTTCTAACAAGAGACATGCTCCATCCACTATGCTTTGCTAGATAATGTTATCCACAGCAGAGATTTCAAGTGATCTGTCAAGCTATGAAGACCTCCTTGGCAGAAACCTTTCTGCAAAGGTTCAAATTATCACTCTCAAAGATCACCTTCCTCCAACCGGCTTTGTCAGCACAGGAGAAGGCCGTAAGGGAGCTGCATGCCTCCTGAAAGATTCGTTGATGGCTCCTGACCACCATTCCCCCGGCTGCATCTCTGTTCTGTTCCTTCCAGCTAGCGTTAGTGTTAATCTTCAGGAAACCCTCAGATGGTGGGAGCCAGGCTTTAGTGCTAGCTACATTACTTCTCATGGCTCCATTCAACTCTTCCCCAATATTCTGTCTGAGAAGCTCCAAATATGCTTTGGTTTGGTAGGCCAAACTCCAAACAAAATTAAGCAACCACGCCTCAAACAACTCGTTCGACATATGGCTCTCTGGTTGCGGCATTTTGTAATGATCCACATCCAGCATCTTAGATAAACCATTGGCATGTTCAAGGTCTGAGTAACTAGTAAGTTATTCCCGACGGCTTATAAATCATGTGCTTTACAATTGGCATGTTCAAGTCATTAAGGGCTAATTTCGTTAGTTATAGCATGATAGAATCTTGCACAAGCTCACATGTGCAAATATGACTGAAACTTAGCGAATCCTTCAACTTTACTTTGACAAATCAACGAAGGCACTCATCAATTCAAAATGGACTTAACATAACACGAACACATGAACAGTAGAATTACAAGGGTGCCAAAACTCACACATTCTGATCAATTTCAACTTCTATATTACTGAACTTGTCACAAATACGAGGTATAGAGCAGGGAATCATTTCCAAAATACGTAAGTTCGGAATAGACTAAAACTGTTTCAAATTGCTGAATAATGCATGCTAAATCAACCCTGAAATCACAATTTTCGAATCAACTGAAATTGTTATAATCTCATCTATAGTACGCAAATCGGCATCAAATTGTATAAGTTCAGAGCAGTAGAGCACACATAAAGAGTCTCGAATTTGTGAGTGAATAGGGCTCATGGTACTCTAATCAATTGGAATTGACCCAAATGGGGTACTAGCTGTGTTGACCCTAAACAGTGAGCTATAGCATAACATATTTTCTCCAATCAGCCCTCGAGCACATAGTCCATAATTACTCAGACATGTTCAATTTTGTGAGGTATGGTATAGCATGTCTCAAAACTCAAGCACAAAAAGGAGGTAAAGTGCCAAACATAGAGTCCTGACTCCTGACTCATAAGCTATAGTTCAGTAAGTTTTAAAAAAACTCAAGTCAAAATTGAAATGACCCTAGTCAGTGAGCTAAGCATCGCAAATTTGCTCTAAATTCAGCACCCAATCCTTGAGTTATGTCATGATAAGTAAAAATCTCAAACTCAAACTTATTGGAGATCTCCCCAAATATCCTTGAACTATAACATGATGTATAAGAGAGAAAGCTCCTTAGCATATAATGGGCTGAAACTTGGCAACATTCATTATCTATGGCATGGAAAATCAGCAGCAAAACTGATATTTGCAAAATTGATGAGATCATAATGTCCCAAGCATGATCCTAGTACATAAACTACAGAGTGGCATATTAGCTCAAAAGTTCATAAGTTCATGATCAAGTAAATCATGCTTAAAATTCTTTAGCTATAGCAAGGCAATTGGCCACATAGCTCACAGATTAGAATCAATTGGAATAAGCCGAATTATATGTACCATTGCATGACAAATTAGCCCCAAAATTCTCAAGTCTGCAATCAACTGACATTGGGTTCAATTTGTTATCCATATCATGGCAATCAAGCCCAAAAAATCACCTATATGGAATTAACTGAAACTAGCTCAAATATGAGCTATGCATGGCAAATTAAGTGCAAAACTCAACTAAAATCAACTGGAACTACTAAAACTGTATGGCATGCAGACTAGTCAGTAGTCACAGAACGATGAATCCACATTCCACAATAATCTTGGTCAAATAAGTTGATTCTAGTAAATCAGCCTTGGACTCTGCTAATTTGGTCACTGCTAAAATTGATCCACATCATAAGCTATATCATAGCAAACTAGCTCGAAAACTATTGAAATAAAAATGGTGAAGTACAGTTTGTCAAATAAGCCTTTCCTGCCAGAAAACTAAAAAAAATGGAAAAATGCATGGAAAATCACCAAATTTATGAGCAATAACAAGGCAAACTGTCCCAATACTCATGAGTTCAAAGTTCAAACATAGATGAAATTGAAAAAAAGTCTCCAAGTTACATACAATTGCCAATTTGCCCCAAAGCTCGTGACTCAGGAATCTATTGAAACTGCCCCAACCTAACTTTGTGAGCTGCAAAGTGCCAATCAGGTGTAAAAACTTCAAATTTCATAATGAACCGGAGTGGGCCAAATCCATGAGAATAGCATGGCCATTTAGTTAAAAGACACACAAGCTCAATGGACCAAAGCTGGGACAAGTATAATAGTAGTTTAGCACGTAAACAAAAGTCATCGTTTCAGAATGATGTGAAACTAGAATAAGCTGTGTGCAGCATAGTGGATAGTTAATCCTTCAACTCTAAAATTTAAAAATCAGAATCAACTAAAATTCTCCAAACCCATGTACTATAGCATGAGGGATCTATCTGAAATACAAAATTTGGAATGGGCTAAAACTACCACAAATTTACCATGATTTATGAATTGTGGCATGACAAAATAGTCCAAGATAAATTGGCAACCGGGAATACTGGAAGCTAATATCTGTAATAAGCCAGGATGATGCCTTGGAGGGATAGCAGGTTGCTACTTTCAAGTCTGGTCCGAAGGATTAACACAGTCTTGGGCCGGTATTTAACACCCCGTTTGGATCTCAGTAATTGGGCATGGAATTCATCAATTAGAATTCAATTCTAGAATTCTATTGTTTGGATGCACACCAGAATTTAATTAACAATTCCACACTGAATTCCATGAAATTTAATTATAATTATAAATGGGTTAGACCAATTCTTACCCCTCCCTTCAAGAATTCGATGGAATTTGTTTGTTTCATTTCTCATAAAGTTATTTAAAATTTAAATTGAAAATTTGAATTTGGATTGGATTTATAAATATAAATTTAAAACAAAATCTCATATTCAAATATGAAGTTTACATTTTTGAAATTTGAAATTCAAATCTCAAAGTTGATTTCTAATTTTGGAATTTTGAACCTAAAAGTTGAGTTTGACATTTCAAATTTGAAATTTAAAATTCCAAATTTTAAAATTCGAAATTCATAATTCAAAAATCAAAATTTCAAATTTCAAATTTAAAAAACTCAAAATTTCAATTTCAAATTCAAAATCCATAATCCATAATTCAAAATTCAATTTCACATTTGATTTAAAATTTAAAATTTCTAAAGAAAATTCAAGTTTCTAATTGGAAACTCTAAATTTCAAATTTCAAGTTCATATTTGAAATTTGAGGTTGAAATTTCCATAATGTACGCATGAAATTAGGTCAATTCCACTCAATTCCAATTAGTGGTCATCCAAACAATATTTGGAATTGGATCAATTCTAAAATTGAATTCCATATTTTAATTTCAATTCTTGGGATCCGAATGGGGCCTAATTTTAGAATCAAATTAGCCTATAACAAAGCAAAAGAATGGCAAAATTTGGAAGTTCATTATTGACTAAAACTAGCCAAAATCTGTGAGTTACAACATGGCAAATCAGTGACAGATCTCAACCAATTAAGAAGTGATTGAAACTCGTTCAAATCTGTTAGCTTTAGCATGCAAATCTACCTCAACACTAATTGGCTAAAATTCCGACCTCTAATGTCTAGAGTATAGACTACCAAGTATGCACAAAAACTAAATTTCAGGATACACTGAAACTGCACTACATCCATAAGAGCAATAGCATGACCCAATTCTGTAAGCTATAGCAGCCTTAACCTGGGAGAAAGGATATATGATTCAACCTGGATGAAAGCTATAGGCATGGAAAATCAGCCAAAACACTTCTTATCTTATAATAGGCCAAAGTTTAGAACAAGTTCTTGAGCTATATAATAATTTGACCCCAAAACTGGATGAAATTCATGACCTATAACATACAAAATCAGCCAAAAACACTTCTTGTCTAATAAAAATTTGGAACAAATTCTTGAGCTATAGCATATTTTTGCCCCCAAAACAAGACAAAATTCGTGACTTACAGCACAAAAAATCAACCAAAAATACATCCTGTTATATTATAAAAGGCCAAAATTTGGAACAAGTTTCTGAGATATAGCATAATTTGCCACAAAAAATTGGACAAAATTCGTGAACTATAGCATAGAAAATCAGACAAAAACACTTTGTATCTTATAATAGACCAAAATTTTGAACAAGCTATTGAGCTGTAGCATAATTTACCTGACAAAGCTGGATGAAATTCGTGACCTATTGCATGGAAAATCAGCCAAAAACACATCATTATCTTATAATAGGCCTAAAATTTTTAACAAGGTCATTAGCTATACCATAATTTTCCCAAATCAACTAGATAGAATTTGGAACAAGTTCATGAGCTATAGTAGGTACATCACGTGGAACAAGTTGTTGAGCTATAGCATAATATGCAGGCCAAAACAGGACGAAATTAGTGATCTATAGCATGTCAAATCACCCAAAAACACTTCTTAGTATCTTGTAATAGACCAAAATTTAGAACAAGTTCTCGATCTATAGCATAATTTGCCCGCTAAAACTGGATGAAATTTGTGACCTATAGCACGAAAAATCAGGCAAAACACTTTTTCATATCTTATGATAGACCAAACCTTGGAGCAAGTTCCTAAGCTATAGCATAATTTGCCCACTAAAACTGGACAAAATTCGTGACCTATTGTGAGACCCCCATTTGAGGATCACCTTGGTAACCGCCCAGGTAGGTTACACACAGCAGGATGACACATGAGCTCCAAACCACACAAGCATAGTAATATCATTAAACAAGTATCAGGCCAACATGGCCAATATTACATAGCCAAAGCACCGAAAATGGCGCTAAGTAGAGTTGCTAAGAAAATAACTAGTTTATCAGAACCAGAATCGGTATCCAAGTACCGAACACCCAACATAAAGCACAAAGCAACGACAAATAGCTTGACTTCCATCCGCAGCGGGGTTGGAGTGGCTTCTCCCACATCTGACTTGACTTGGTGCGCAATCCTCCTAGAACATGGGCTCGTCCGGGGCACTTCCATCTTCCGTTGGGAACTCATAACTGAAGGAATCGGGATCCTCGAATCCCTCTTCTACAGTTGGATGTAAAATGCAAGGGTGAGCACTTGGTGCTCAGCAACACTCATTCCGGGGATTATTGTAATTGTACTTACATGAGGGTGAAACATATGATTCAGGGGTTTTAGTTTCATATGGGTAGAGATATATAGATTTCCAAGTCATTTGTTCAGTAAAACAGTACTTTGTCATGAAAATAATACTTTAAACATTAAACAGGTTTTCAATAAAAACGTTAGATGTAGTGGTCTCCCATGAGTCACTACTTTGTTAACCGCATTATGAAAACATTCCAAAACATTACTTGTGCTATAACCCATGGATAACATCCACTACGAAAAGACTCCTGAACCTGGGAGTACAGAGTATCCGATACTTCTTTTACGCTTTGCAAAGGTGTACCTCTTTTTAAATCCACTGGTTCACTCGGCTTTCAAGTCGGATCAGCTTCATGTGACTTATACACATGTGACAAGGCCGAGATCACACAACGCTTTACAATCCAGTATTAACAGTATCCCCGCCCGGTAAATAGACAATTAAGTCTCAAGTACCGTTGTGGGTCTTCCCCACTGCCTTACTTCCTAGCCTCTCTGGTCTATGTTCCCGCAGGACACATAGCCTTGGTCTATGTCCACGCGAGACATACGACCATTTAAGATTACAGCCGCTCACGGCTTAATCAGGTCTAGGGCGCCTTCCTTCATTTACGCCTTTTTCTCTCATCATTTTTCTGACTCACATCACTCATGGCCGAACCTTGGCCTTCCAGTTTCCACGCGAGAAACCAGATCGTCAAACCATGCAGGGAACTGCTAATACCAAAAAGTTACTAAGTTGTGCCTGTCCCATACCAGGCAAGTGGTTGGTACGTTTACAATTCGTATAGAGACACAGCACAAGGTTCTTGTCCTTATGAACCAATAGTGAGGAACATTCACATTCCCTGGTGCGCACCGCACCCTCTCCATACAATCCAGTCCTCACTACTGATCCCTTTTATCAGTTTTCTTAGCAAAACGGTTTCCATTATAACTTCTCATGTATTTGACCATTTCAAGTTTAATGTGGATATTCGGTATATGAGTCCTAGGGTGACAAAAGCATACATATATGAAGGTTCAATAACAAAAAGGGGTTTCATGATTCATTAGGTAATATCTACTCATGTCATTCAAACATAACTTGTATTTCAAATAAGCATGCATAGTAAGAAACAGTGAATATACTTCATATGAAAATATTGGGTGAGACATGATCAAAGGAATGAGGCTTGCCTTGCAATGTGGGGTCTAAATACTTAGACGGATCTTCAAAGACTTCTTCCGCTCCTTCAGCTTCTGACTCTGCGGCAATCAAATAACACACAAACACATACCACATAAGCATACTGAAAATTGTTTCTACAGAAAGTATTAAGTAAATAAGTCATGCATGCAGGGGAAAAGGTTAGGGCAAGGTTACAAGGGCTCTGGTCGAAGAAACGGCTAAAAAGGATTGAACGTCGAAGGGTCGACATTTAGTTCATGGCTTTGGCATAACTTCAAACTGATCTTAGGATGGTTTTCTGGAGAAGTGATAGTAGAGAAAGTTGTAGAACACAACTCCAGGAATCTAAAGGACAAGGTGGCATTTCAATTGCTCAACCAGAAGGGGTCAAACAAGGCTTATGTCAGTGGCTGACATGCACTGACATAGTGCTGGACATGGCCAGAAACTAGGGCATGGCTTAACTTTTGATCCAGGGCTCCAATTGATGCACCACTTTGTCTGGGAGGTAGGCATTACTAACAGGAACAATATACTCAACAGGCACAAGGGCTGAAAGTGGCCGGAGGGCGGCCAAATCCGGCGATGAACCACGGTGGCCTGGACATGAACTGAGCTACTGGACAGTGATCTTGGCATAGGCATAACTCACAATCTAGGCAAATCCAGGTGTCGGGCTAGTGGAAAGAATTGTTTAGGGAGGTGAGGCGAAGCTAAGGGACAAGGTGGTGTCGGCTGGATCGGCCGGGAACAAATTCCGGCGACCGGCGCTGGAGAAGACGACACTGGACAAAGGGGGTTTTCGATTCAGGGCGAATGAGCTCAATTCCAAGCTTGGGAATGATCTCTAGGGTACAGCAAGGCTACTGGAGGGGTCAATTTGACCGGAGGATCGCCGGCGTGGCCTGGCGACGAGAGCCAGTTCACTGGTGGCGCGCGATTTGGGGAGAGCTATGATCTTAGCTCGATTTTGAAAACCAGATTGGTAGGCTTGCTAAAAAGAGTATGCTGATCAATTTCTTCTACTGGTACTAAGGCTAATTTGGACTAAATCAGGTAGCATTGCAGGAACAGGGGTTTTGAGCTTTTCCGGTGATCACCGGCGTTAAGGTTCGCCGGGGTGCAATTGGGTGCTATGACACGAACAGGGGGAAGAGGGGAACTCACTGGTGGCTTTGGTTTGAAGAATGGTGCAGTGGATTGGGCTGGCACCGTGAGCTCCAGAGGTTGCTCGCCGGAGAAGAAAGCAAACTCGACGGCGGTGAGAAATTAACTGGGAATTTGGCTAAGTCTTGAGGTTGTGCTTCTTCACAGTACTGAGGGGGTTTAAATAGGCACGGGGACGGAGCTTGCGAGGGAAAACGCGACAACGGTTGCTTGCGCCGGGGAGAAACTTGTCGGGCGCAGGCGCAACGACGGCGACGGCGACGTGATCGCGCTCAGGCGGTGCTGCAGCTTTGCCAGTTGCATTGGGACTTCACCTGGAACGGCGCAGATGCGGAGGCAACAGCAAGGCTCCGGCAATGACACGTACACGCATGCAACTGCCACGGCAACGGGAGCGCGCGCGCGAAACGCTACTGGAGCGCGGCCGTTTATCCGCTGGGCGAGGCGATGCAACTGTACTGGCACGTGCGCGGGAGGTGGCTCAGTTGTTCACAATGCAGGCGACAAGAAACGGTGGCCGGCGGCGAACAAACACGGCGAGAACACGGCGCGGCAACGGTGGCTCGTGCACTGGTCGTGGCAACGACCAGGCGCTGGTCGAAAGGGCCTAAAAAGAAGTTTGGGCCGATTTGTAATTTCTGAAACTTGCTCCAGGGGCTGTTCTGTGAAGAAAGTTTGAATAGGAAATGGACTTGATTGCAAATCTGGAGATCTAAGAGTCCGATCTGAAATCTGATTTCGCAGCTAAGTTGCAAAAGATTAATAGAACTTATCTGGCCAAAGTTTGGTAAGATCGGGCAAGATCTGAAGAGTTTCGACAAAATTGGGGGAAACAGTTTAGGGTAATTAGGGTTTTAGAATGGCGAGGGCTGAAACTCAGCTTTAGGGTGAGATTTTGGAGATGGTCCCGAAGGGAAAAATGTTCTGAACAACATTTAGAAGGGAATGGCTGAAGCAGATTAGGGTTTGGGGTCCAGATGTGGATTTTAGCTATTTTAGGGTTTAGTGAAAACAGGGGTGTTACACCTATAGCATGGAAAATTAATGAAAAACACCTTTTCGTATCTTATAATAGACCACAACATAGAATAAGTTCTTGAGCTATAGCATAATTTGCCCATAAAAATTGGACGAAATTTGTGACTTATAGCATGAAAAATTAAACAAAAACACTTCTTTGTATTTTATGGCAGGCCAGAATTTGGAACAAGTTCTTGAGTAATAGCATAATTTGCTGACAAAACCAAATGAAATTCGCGGCCTATAACATGTAAATCACTTAAAAATACTTCTTCATATCTTGGAATATTAAAAAATTGGAACAAGTTCTTGAGTTATAGCACAATTTGCCCACTAAAACTGAATAAATTTGTGACCCATAGCTTCGAAAATCAGGGAAAGACACTTTTTCGTATCTTATGATAGACCCAAACTTGGAACAAGTTCTAGAGCAATCGCATAATTAATCTGCTAAACTAGACAAAATTCGTGACCTACAACAGGGAAAATAAACCAAAAACACTTCCGTATCTTGTAATAGACCAAAACTTGGAACAAGTTCTTGAGCTTATGAGCTATAGCATAATCAGTCGGCCAAAACAGGATGAAATTCATGACATATTGCATGTAAAATCAGCCCAAAACACTTCTTCGTTTCTTATAGGAGACCAAAATTTCAAACAAGTTTCTGTGCTATAACATAATTTACCCGCCAAAATTGGATGAAATCTATGACCTATAGCACGGCAAAAACACTTTGTATTTTATAATAGGCCAGAATTGAGAACAAGTTCTTGAGTTATCATGATTTGCTTGCAAAAATTGGACGAAATTCATGACCTATAGAGTGGAAAATCAATCAAAAACACTTTTTTGTATATTTTACTAGACAAAAATTTGGAGCACCTTCTTGAGCTATAACATAATTTGCCAACCAAAACTGGACATAAAGCATGTAAAATCACCCATAAACACTTCTTTATATCTTGTACTTGACCAATATTTGAAACTTGTTCTTGAGCCATAGCATAATTTTCCTGGTAAAACTGGAGAAAATTAGTAAGCTATAGCATGGAAAATCAACCTAAACACTTCTTTGTATCTTGTAATAGATCAAAATTTGAAACAAACTCTTGAGCTATGGCATAATTTACCCACCAAACTGGTCTAAATTCAAGATCAATGGCATAAAGAATAAATAAACACTTTTTTTTATCTTATAACAGTCCAAAATCGGGCAAAATTAGTAACTTATAGCATGGAAAATCAGCCAAAAAAACTTCTTGTTATCTAGGTTAGATGAAAATTTTGATCAAGTTCTTGAGCCATAGCATAATTTTTTGGCCAAAATTGGAAAAAATTCGTGACCTATATAGCATGTGAAATCAGCCAAAAACGCATCATCATTTCATATAATAGACCAAAATTTTGACAAAGTTCTTGAGCGATAGCATAATTTGCTCGCCAAAATAGGATGAAATTTGTGACCTATAGCATGGAAAATCAAACAAAACGCTTCGTATTTTATAATAGGCCAGAATTTGGAACAAGTTCTTGAGCTATAGCATAATTTGCCGACCGAAACTGGATGAAATTTGTGACCTATAGCATGTAAGACCACTTAAAAACACTTCTTTGTATCTTGTAATAGACCAAAATTTGGAACAAGTTCTTGAGTTATAGCATAATTTACCTGCTAAAATTGGATGAAATTTGTGACGTATAGCATGGTAAATCAGGGGAAAACACTTCTGTATCTTATGATAGGCCAAAACTTGGAACAAGTTCTGGAGCTATAGCATAAATTGTCCGCTAAAACTAAACAAAATTCATTACTTACAGCATGGAAAATCAACCAAAAACACTTTTTTGTATCTTATAATAGACCAAAACTTGGAACAAGTTATTGTGCTTAGCATAATTTGCTAGCCAAAATTAGACAAAATCCATGACCTATAGCATGTGCCAAAAAGACTATTTTGTTCTTATAATAGACCAAAATCTAGAAAAACTTCCCAAAGTTTGGATGAAATCCATGAGCAATAGCATGTAAAATTTCCTAAATACACTTCCTTACAAGACCAAATTTTGAAACTTGTTCTCGAGCTATAGCATAATTTGCCCGCTAAAACTGGAAAAAGTTCGTGACCTATAGCATGGAAAAACTAGCAAAAACACTTTTTGGATCTTATAATGGACCAAAATTTGGAATAAGTTCTTGAGATATAGCATAATTTACTTGCAAAAACTAGACAAAATTCATGACCAAAAACACTTTCTTCATATTTTATAATATACCACAACTTGGAACAAAGTTCTTGAGCTATTGCATAATCACTACTACAGAATTCATTATCACAGTCGGATCAAAACAGTCATCACAGACGGTTCTTACCCGTCAATGATATTCGAGTAAGTGATAATCATGTACTATCACAGACGGTTTTGAACCGTTTGTGATCTTTCCCTTCACAGACTGTTATAACATCAGAACCGTCTGTGATACTCATACTACACAGACTATTATAACATCAGAACCGTCTGTGATACTCCTAATACACAGACTGTTATAACATCAAAGCCGTTTGAGATACTCATACTACCACAGACGGTTTTGATCTCAGAACCGTCAGTAATAATATGAGTATCGCAGACGATTCTGATGTCAAAACCATCTGGGATACTCACATTATCACAGACAGTTATGAAATCATAACCGTCTGCGATAATCACATTATCAGAGACGGTTATAACCTGATCAGAACCTTCTGTGATCAGAGACGGTTATAACCTCAGAACCGTCTGTGATACTCATATTATCAGAGACGGTTATAACATCAAAACCGTCTGAGATACTCATACTACCACAGACGGTTTTGATCTCAGAACGTCAGTAATAATATGAGTATCGCAGACGGTTCTGATGTCAAAACCATCTGGGATTCTCACATTATTACTGATGGTTCTGAGATCAAAACCGTCTGTGATACTCAAATTATCAGAGACGGTTATGACCTCAGAACCGTCTGCGATAGCGTCCTTATCACAGACGGTTGTTTCAGAACCGTCTGTGTATTTAGAGTATCACATGCGGCTTTGAGGTCAAAACCATCTGCGATATTGTCATTATCAGCGACGGTGGTAATCTTGGAACCGTCTGTGATTGTTTCCTTATCATAGACGGTTTATTCTCTCAGACCGTCTGTAATAGTGAGATATCACAGACGGTTTTTAGGTCAAAACCATCTGTGATAGTGATAGTGTGATATTACAGACGGTTTTTAGGTCAAAATCATCTGTGATAGTGTCATTATCGTTGACTGTTATAATCTCAGACGGTTTGTAAGATCAAAACCGTCTATGCATATGCATGCAAGACAGGTCCACATGAATATCATCACCTTTCGAATACATCTCGTGCGCCGCAATACGAGTACCCTTTCCTCTGCAATGAATCAAGCTAGAATACCTTGTTCTTTTTTGGAATAAGTAGCAGCAGGATCCAGTGGTAGCTACATATAACACGTAAAGAATTAAAAATTTAATCTAAGTTTGGGGGTGTGCACATGGAGCCACTAATCTACAGGTGAAGTACTGATGAAAGCACTCACCTCTGGTTGTAAGGTACAAGTATGTACTCCTTGTCGACCTGAGCAAGCAACCCTCTTTTGATGTAGTCGACAACGAAGTCTGCGTCGGTTCTAAACATCACCTCGGCGACCATATGGGGGTCCAAGAAACCAACAGGTATGCCCTTAGATTTGACATAGCTGGTCATGCAGCTGCACGGAAGTAACCAATTAATAAATGACATGTATCCGTATATGCACGAACAGGCGTAGGATAGTGGGATACTTACAGCACCCAAGACCGTAGGATTGACAAGTCGAGCGCATGTTTGTTCAGTAAATTGTGCAGGTCTTCGAAGGTCACCGGGTAGGTCCCAACGTCGTTATGGAACTCTGCCACAGTGTACTTGACCATGATGTGCGTCGGACGCTGCGTCCTGGTCTGGTTTGTCCTCCTCATGTACCATGCATGCAGGCTCTGGCATACTAACCCCATGCTTGAAATTGAGGTATCTTTTAAAGCTTCATCTACAAGTGTGGGCTCAAAAGAGGAATCAAACGAGTAATTCTCACAAAATGAAGCAAGACGAGAACGAGTTTGGACACCCTTACGCAAGTCACCAACAATTTGATTGACGGGGTGATCTTTGGAAATTGAGTGATGAATTCTTGGATGATCAACCAGGTTTTGTGAAGTAGAGGTAGAAGGTACTTCCGGTTGTTGTTGCGAGGAGTCTTCCACATTGACCACTTCAACTATTTGATCTCCATGTTGAGGTGTTGATAAAGAGGGGATAGCTTGAGTGGATGGATCTTCATCTTGATCACTATCTTTTTTCGGCTTGATATCCCCAATGGTCATGTTCTTCATCGCCACTCTCAACCCTTCATTACCTACATCATCCAAGTTGTCTTGCTCCTCTTGAGAGCCGTTAGTCTCATCAAATTCAACATCATGTGTCTCTTCAACCAAACCGGGGTTTTGGTTGTAGACACGATAAGCTTTGCTATTTGATGAGTATCCTAATAAAAATCCTACATCACATTTACTTTGAAATTTAGATAAGCGTGTACCTTTTCGCAAGATATAGCACTTACATCCAAACACTCGGAAGTAGGAAATGTTCGGCTTCCTTCCAATGAGAAGCTCATAAGGAGTTTTCTTTAGTAGTCGATGACAATAAAGACGATTTGAAGCATGGCATGCAGTGTTGATTGCTTCGGCCAAAAAGGTGTCCGAAACATTGTACTCCGAAAGCATAGATCTTGCCATGTCTATCAATGTCCGGTTCTTTCTTTCGACTATTCCATTTTGCTCCGGTGTATACTTTGCCGAAAACTCATGTTTGATGCCCTTATCATCACACCAATTTTCAACCTTGATATTCTTGAATTTGAAGCCATTGTCACTTCTCACTTTCTTGATCTTGAAACTAAATTCATTTTTGGCCCTTTGAGCAAAACTTTTGAAAGTGTTAAACACAATTGACTTATCATGTAAAAAGAATATCCATGTATATCTAGAAAAATCATCTACAACGACAAGACAATAACTATTGCCACCAATGCTCACAAAAGTAGTTGGTCCAAATAAATCCATATGCAATAATTCAAGTGGACTAGAAGTTGACATTGTGCTTTTAGTTGGATGTGAGTTTGCAACTTGTTTTCCGGCTTGGCAAGCACTACATAATTTATCTTTTTCAAACTTTACATCTTTTAACTCAACAACTAAATCATGTTTAACTAGTCTATTTAGTTGTTTCATTCCAACATGCCCAAGTCTTCTAAGCCATAGCCAATCTTTAGATGATTTAGTGAACAAGCATGTATCAAGATTAGCATCATTTGAATTGAAATCAACTAAATAGAGGTTGCCATGTCTAAAACCTTTGAAAATCAACATATTATCATCAGTACTAGTGATAATCACTTCTTTTGGATAAAATGCACATATAAATCCAAGATCACAAAGTTGAGCTACGGATAAGAGGTTGAAATTTAGAGATTCAACAAGCAATACATTAGATATGGAGAGGTCGTTTGAGATGGCAATTTTACCTAAACCTTTTACCTTTCCTTTGCTATTGTCTCCAAATGTGATCTTTTCATATTCCGCACCTTCGTTATTTAGAGAGGAGAACATATTGTGATTCCCGGTCATATGTTGAGCTAGTGCATCCACTATCGAGCACCCAGTGTTGTCCTCCGGCCTTGTAATTTACCTACAAAACAAAGTTAGGTCCTTTTATGTACCCAAATCTTTTTGGGTCCTTGGAGGTTAGTTACCAAGGATTTTGGGACCCAAATGGCTTTCTTTTTGGCACCAATTATCGGGGTTCCAACAAATTTGGCTTTAATATCGCCATTGTTCATTTTCTTTAAAACATAGCAAGAGTTGTATATAAGAGATGAGTTGCTTTTGCTAGCATGGCAATTTTTCTCAATGTGACCCAAACTTTTACATTTTTTGCAATATCCCTTTTCTTTTACAAACACGGTTTTAGATGGAACAAATGCATGTTTTTCCTTTTTAGGAAAGTATACTAGTCCTTCTTTTCTTAAGGAGAACCTTTGACTATCTAGGAGATGTCTTAATTTTGATTCTCCTACATAGCATTTAGCTAGATCATTTGTTAGTTTTTCAATTTTGTCCTTAAGTTCATTGTTTTCAAGACTAAGTACATGGTCATCAATTTTAGGTCTAGAGGGTAATTCAATTAAATCTTCACAAGATGTAGATATGCTAGAAGTAGACATCATGGGCAAGTCATTCAAAATATTGCAAGTGATGCCTATGTCATTACCCGTTTTGTTGGCTTTATGAGTAATTAGTGAGTCATGAACTTCCTTAAGCATCTCATGAGTTTCTTTGAGACTCTCATGAGATGTGTTTAGCTCCTCATAGGAATTTTGAAGAGTTTTGTATCTCTTCTTCAGTTCCTTGAATTTCTCCTTTTCTTTACTCATATAGTCATCAAAACCGGTGATCATCTCAACTAGGTCATCATATGTATATTCATCTTCATCACATGATACCTCCGATTCTCCTTTAGCCATGAGGCAATGAGGAGTGGAGAATAGAGATGGAGCTTCCTTGATAGCTACCTCGGCGAGTCCTTTAGGTGATGCTTCATCCTCATCTTCGGAATCGGAACTTGAAGCATCCGAATCCCATTCAATGAAGCAAGCTTGTCCATCCTTCCTCTTCTTGTAATATTTCTTGAAAACCTTCTTCTTGCTTTCTCCTTCCTTTTCGTACTTCTTCTTCTTCACCGAATTTTCTTCTTCCTTGTTTTTGCATTGTGAGGAGATGTGACCCTTTTCACCGCACTCAAAGCATCTTCTTTCTTCAAATGGGTTCCTCTTGGATGATTGTCCTTTCTTGAAGGACTTTCCTTGATATCTCTTCTTCATGAACCGCTTGAACCTTCTCACAAAGAGAGCCATTTCCTCTTCGGTGTCTCTCTCATCGCTTTTTTCTTCATTGTCTTCCCTTTTGGAGGCTTGAACTTTGAGTGCTATGTTCTTCTTCTTGGAGTCGGAAGCCTCATCTTTCACTTCTTCTTGAGATTTCTTGAATATGTCATGAGTGAGAATCTCACTCAAGACTTCCAACGGAGTCACACTCTTCAAATTCGAGCGCACAAGTAAGGTTACAATTGTATCATATTTTGAAGGTAAAGCTCTAAGAAACTTATGACAAAATTCCACACTTGTGACATCCACACCAAGCCCTTTTAACTCATTTACTATGTTATTTAATCGGTTAAACATCTCCGAGACATCTTCATTTGGCAACATAGCAAACTTTTCAAATTGACCCTTATGGATTAATAATTTAGCATTCTTGACCATCGCGGTTCCTTCATGAATATCCATAAGATTTCTCCAAATGTCATGAGCCGTTTCAAGTTTACAAATTCTATTGAATTCACCTAGATTTAGAGCACTATAAAGAACATTCATAGCTTGAGCATTTGCTAAGGCATTATATCTATCTAGGTTAGTCATGTCATCATCATCAAGAATTGCAAAGCCCTCATCCACCACTTTCCAAATCTTTCCACCCATGGCTTTAAGATAAACCATCATTCTAGTTTTCCAATAAGTATAGTTAGATCCATCAAAGAGTGGTGGTTTGCCAATATTGATTCGACCCTCACTAGCCATATTTATCCCACTACAGGATGGTTAAATCCTCTAAATATGGAGTCCTTGCTCTGATACCAATTGAAAGGGATCTAGGATATCGACTAGAGGGGGGTGAATAGGCGATTTTAACAAATTAACAATTAATCAAACGATTAATAGTAAATGAGAGCAAATAACTAACACAAGATGAACAATGAACAATTTTAACACAAGGATATATCCCGTGGTCTCGGTGATTTGCCGATCACCCCTAATCCACGTTGAGGCAAACTCAAATCTCTAACCGCTCCTCTATCTAGTCAACCTTCTCTCGACAAGTAACCTAGATCTTGAGCCGGATTAGTGTGATGAGTTATCCAAACCTTGATTTCACTAATGATGCACTTTACCGCTCCGGCAAGGCGTGCTCAACCCTTTCACAAGACGTTTTGAGGCTTCTTCACAATCTTCCTTGAAGAGCTCTCCAAAACCTTCTGTCGAGCCGTCTAGGAGCTGGCAAACTCCAAGAGTAACAAGCCGGTGATGATCACTTAACCTTCTTCTAGTGCCACAAGATTGATTTAGTGATCTAAATGCAATGCACTAGAAGATCTCAAATGCACACTCTCACAAATTCGAGAATTAGAACCCTAGATTGTATGAAACTTGCTTAAGCTCTCAAGGATGATGACAATGTTCACAAATATACCAAAAGTTATGAACAGGGCCGTGCATGGGAGTATATATACCCCCACAATAAATATAGCCGTTACAGGCCGTTGGGAGAAAAAGATCACTTGGCGGTCAGACCGCAGGTATAAGCCCGGTTAGACCGCCGCAATTGCGACGACATTAAACAGGCGCAATAAATGCTCACCTGCCCTTGTCCGGCACACACACGGTCAGACCGGACCCAATGGTGGTCAGACCGTGAAACCGTCCAGAGACGACATAGTTTCTGGACACGTTATACAGTCAGGCCGATAAATACAGACAGACCGGCCAGACGGTCAGACCGTAGTACAAAAACACGGTCAGACCGATTTCTCAGTCAGACCGGTCTAACAAACGGTTAGACCGTCATAACACAATACATCAGAAAGATAGGACATGAAGTACCAGGAGAGTGACCTAGGTTTTTACCTATGGACAGACCGACCTTTTAAAGGAATACATTACACTTTGACATAACGATGGTCAGTCCGAAACCCTATTCGGTCAGTCCATCTATTCGGTCAGACCGGTCTAACAAACGGTCAGACCGACTGAGACAGAGTTTGGCAGAAAAGAGTTGAAACCTGCAATCTCAAAGTATATGACCTTCTAGTATGCAATGCAAGTTGATTTTATGACTTGTGGCACATAGATGAAGTATTTCGTGATACACCACATGCTCCTCTTAATAGAACGGCGACTATCCTAAAATCCGGTCAAAATTCTTCTCTAATCACTTAGACCGGTAAAATGGAAAAGACCCTATTTCGTACCTTTGCCTCTTTGATCAATGTACTTTCTTCATCATGAGGCTCTTTCTTTGCCTTTCATTAACCTGCTTTTTGAGTTTCTTCTTGACACAACTTAGCAGGTATCGTTAGTATAGCATTTGTAATTGTCATTAATTACTAAAACACTCTTTAGGGGCCTAGAAGCTACAATCTCCCCCTTTTTGGTAATTGATAACAACATAAAGAGTAGATGAATGAATTTTGAGCATAAAAGAAATTTTACAATAAGCATAGTAGCGAAAGACACACTCCCCCTGAATGTATGAATATGAGAATTTTGCATTTTGGTGGAGTTTAAGCATGTGTGTGAGAGGATATCTCAATTCATTCTAAAAAAAAATAGTCATGGAGTATCACAAGAGTATTCAAAACATCACATAGATCATAAATAAAACATTCAACTCAACACATGATATCAATATCACAAAAGTCATATGAAAATATGAAAATAACATAAACACAACCCATATGTCATGAAGTAACAATCTCACAAAAGTGTCATCCAACATAAATATCACCCACAAGAAGTTAAAAGCTTTAAAGCAAAAGTTCTTTCATCATCTAAAGTTCTCTCTTACTCTCTCTTCTCTCCCCTACACTCTTCTCTCTCCCCCTTTGGCATCAATTGCCATAAAAGCTAAGAATCGGGGGGAGCATCATCATCTGGAGGATGGTGAGGAGGAGTCTGAGGGAAACGGGTGTAGAAGTGAGCAGAGAAGGCATCAAAGCGCTACTCGAACTGATCCTGGCGCGACGAGAAGGTCACGAAAGGGAAGTCATCGAAGGGGGTCTTTGACTCCTTCACATAGAGCCTGACAAGGTGGCTCTTGAAGTTCCTCCATGCCTTGTTTATTGACATTAGTGTCCTCCGGCGGATGGTGAAGTGGCGATCCTCGGGAATGTGAAACACCGCCTGCATTTCTTCCCATAGCTCATCCTTGCACTCTGGGGGCATTTGACTCAGTCGGAGGTGGTGATGGGCACCCGCTCCCTTGCCACTTTGCCGCATAGTGAGCGGCACTGACCGACAAGTTTGTCCGGAGCTTCCGGCACACCATTGTCGTCGAACTGGACGTGTTGCTTTTCCCGCTTGTCCAGACGCGCGCATGTCGTCCGGCCTCGCCCCTTTCTCTTCTGTGGCTGGGTCACGGTGGACGCGGCGACATCTGGCCCAGGCGTCTCATCGCCAGCGAGGTCACTCTGACTCCCCGAGTGGTGCATTTCGTCACCAGACATATCAGTTCCTAACATAAGTGAAAGAGAGAACAGTTTAAGTAAATATGCAACTAATAATTCTATAACAAAACCCATATACTTATATATAACCAAGAATGACAGAAACGGTGGGGAGGCGATGGAGGTGATCGCGTCGGAAGGCGGGAGGGCGATGGAGGTGATCGCGCCTGACGGTGGAAAGGCGATGCAGGTGATCGCGACGGACGGAGGGGAGGAGATGGTGGGAGGCGATGGAGGTGATCGCGATGGACGGTGCGAGGGCGGAGAGAACTAGGGCAAACAGTTGCGAAGTCTGGAAATGAGCGGGACAAAGCCCGCCTTGAACTATGTACCGTGTAGATATTATCACAGTCAGTCCAACATTCACAACCGTCTGTGATAATATTATCACAGTCGGTTCTCACATCAGAACCGTCTGTGATAATCTCCATAGTGATAATCTCTAGAGAGATTATCACAGACGGTTGTGAGTTGAGAACCGACTGTGACTGAGATTATCACAGACGGTTTGGACTTGAGAACCGATGGTGCACGTTAAGAACTCAAAGCGTCGGACACTGTTGGGAATATCACAGTTGGTTCTATATTCATAACCGTCTGTGATAATATTATTACAGTCGGTTCTCAAATAAAAACCGTCTGTGATAATCTACATAGTGAGAGATTATCACAGACGATTTTGAGTTGAGAATCGACTGTGACTGAGATTATCACAAACGGTTTCGACTTGAGAACCGACCGTGCACGTGAAGACTTGAAGCGTCGGAGACGCTGTTGGGAATATCACAGTCGGTTCTATATTCATACCCGTCTGTGATAATATCTCTATTGAATGTAAGTTTTACAACTTGAAACTGATCTGTAGCTTTCAACTCTGAATGCTCGAAAACTTGTTTTAAATGAACACTCAAATTTTCAAATGTTGTCCAAATGCTCTGTAAATTGGTTATAGTGTACGTAGATCCGAAAATTGGTTATAATGTGGAGCATGCTCAAATAAATTTAACATACAATGTGGAGCATGCTCAAGTTAATGTTACATACAAATGGTGACTTGGACCGACAATTTCCACGTACACAGCCATTAGGGCTGGACAAAAGATCGAGGCTCACGAGCTATTCGGGATCGGATCGAAGATCGTCTCGGTTCGAGATCGGCTCGAGTCCTTAACGAGCCGAGCTCGAGCCTAAAGTGAAGCTCAAGAGAGAACTCGAGCCGAGCCCGAGCCTTCCCGAGCTCGCTCGAGCTCGGCTCGTTAAAACCCCAACCTAGCCCTATCTCATACAAGTACTACTCTTTACTGTTCTTTTATGGGGCTGGACCCAATCTCAAGCCCTACCGAATAGGAGGCGGCGGCTAGCGGCGCGCGGGGAGGAGAGGAGGCGGCAGCGACGCGGGGAGGAGAGGCAGCGGCTAGCGGTGCGCAGGGAGGAGAGGAGGCGGCGGTGACGCGGGGAGGAGGGGTGGCAGCTGCGGGAGGCGGCGGCGGCGCTGCGGCGCGGGGAGGAGAGGCGGCGGCTAGCGGCGCGCGGGGAGGAGAGGAGGTGGCAGCGACGCGGGGAGGAGAGGCGGTAGCGGCGGCGCGTGGGGAGGAGAGGAGGCGGCAGCGGCACGGGGAGGAAAGGAGGCGGCGGTGGACAACGACGAGGAGGAGGACGACGACGGGGAGGCGGCAGCGGCGGCTCCAACGTCGTGGCAGTAGCCGTGCGGTTGTCGAGCTGAGCTCGAGCTCTATCGAGCTTGCTGCGAGTCGAGCTCGAGCCCAGTTCAAAGCTCGTTAAGATTTCGAGCCGAGCCCGAGCCGAGCCCGAGCCGAGCCCTGTACACTATCAAGCTCGACCCGAGCCTGCCTGGGCTCGCTCGAGCTCGGCTTGTTTCCAGCCCTAACAGCCATGTTATCCTCAACTTTCCACTTTCCGCGGCCCTGCAAAGACGAGAATTACAGGAGATATAAGCTATACCAATGGAAACAGAGAGATAAGGACGTACGGTTGATTACCTTTAAACTATAACCCTTCCTGGTGATCCATACGCACGTAACTGGTTTTGTCGGTGTCTTCAGTATCGACCTGTACGCCATCTCCAAATGGAGGAATCTCATCAAATTGATTGTATTTCTCCTCGTCTACGACATTTTCAACTCCAACAATCCTTCTCTTGCCATGAAGGACGACGTGCCACTTCTTATTGGCCGGGTCAGTGATATAAATGACCTGAATGGCTTGATTTGCAAGTATGAATGGCTCATCTTTATAAGCAATTCGATCGAGATCCACAGAAGTGAAACCGTAACTGTCAACCTTCACACCCTGTGGGATTTGGATCCATCGGCATCAAAACAGGGGAATCTTGAACAGTACGTAATCGAGCTCCCAAATTTCTTCAATGAACCCGTAGTACGAGTTCAATCCACGTACTACCCTTGTTGGGCCTGTCTCAGTGAACTCCTCATGGAAAGCTTCTAGGCTCACTCCACTATTTTGCACAGTGCTCTTTCGATCTTGAGTTTTCGTGTAAAATATGTACCCATTGATGTTGTATCCCTGCCATGTCTGTACAGTAAACGTGGGCCCTTTTGCCAACCATTTAAGGTTCTCACTTGCAGACTCTCCGGTGATTCGCACTTTCATCCACGCGTTGAATTGACTGTTATGTTGTCCCGTGATCCAAACCTCGGATTGGCGAGGATTGTCTTGTCTTGTCGTAGCATCTCCTTGTGCTCGTCGATGTACGGAGACACCTCCGTCATGTGTTGCAAGACCCAAAAATGAGCTTTCGAATACATATCAAAATCAGGAGTGATGGCTCTCCGTCCAATAGTGCCAACACCATCAAACCTCCCCTCGTGAAGAGACACAGGAACTCCTATTGCTTCTACCTCGGCCATGTAATCGACGCAGAACTCAACAACCTCTTCCGCTGCATAACCTTCGACAATGCTACCCTCGGGCCGGAACCGATTCCTTGTTAGCTGAAACCTTGTATCTAGTGCATCTTTGTTCAGTTAGTTAGTTAGCTTGGTCAAGGCGCCGTGATCTGTACATGCGTGCATGGTGCTGTAGTTAGTTGCATCCGTTAGACTTGCATGGTCCTGCATGCGCGCGAGCTCCGGAGTGTGGAAGTCATGCGCGTAGTTGTCGCTGGGGAGATTAGCTCACAGCACATCATGGCGAGAGTGCGTGAGCGCGTCGCGCGGTCATGGGGATGGACGCGATCAATCCGCGCGATGCCGGTAACACTCGATCGCTCGTTTTCCTTTCCAGTTGCATGTATTGCGCTATAAATAAAGGATGAGAACAACAGAAAAGCTGCAGCTTCATCGCAGCACAAAAGGCTCTCTGTCCACAGTGTTCGCATGTGTTGTCTTTGCTTTTGCATCGTTCTTCTCTGGCGCCGGCGAGACCTTCCGGCTGGAGAACCAACATAGGCAGATACCAACACTCTGTGCACAGTGTCCATTCGATTGTGTGTGTGTACGCTTACATTCCTCACGTAGGCATTAAGTACACTCATGTACCTCTCGAATGGATACATATAACGTAGGAACACAGATCCACATATCTTGATTTCTCTGACAAGGTGGACGGTGAGATGGACCATGATATCAAAAAACGATGGAGAAAAATATATCTCAAGCCGACAGAGAGTTCGAACCACCTCGCTCTGCAGAGAATCCAGTCCATCGGGATCAATGACCTTGCAAGAAATTGCATTGAAGAAAAAACACAGCCTCGTGATCGTCTCTCTGACCTTATGCGGCAAAATACTCCGGATGGCAACAGGAAGCATTTGTGTCATCAACACGTGACAATCATGAGACTTCATACCCAGCAATTTCAAATCGCCCATGGACACAAGCTTTTTCATATTGCGGAGTAACCCGATGGATCTTTAACACCATAGAGATACTTACAGAGTTGTCCTCTCAGCCTTGCACAAAGTATAGCATGCAGGGGGGAGGTATATACGGCCTTTATCGTCCTCTCTCGGTTCTAGCTCGGGCTTGATTCTCATTTTGATCATGTCACGCTGCACATTGATGCCATCCTTTGTCTTCCCCGGAATGTTCAGCAATAGGCCGATTAAACTGTCGCAAACATTCTTCTCTACATGCATGACATCAATGTAATGACGAACCTCTAAATGCTCCCAATACGGTAAGTCCCAAAATATCGATCTCTTCTTCCAAGAGTTCTTCATGCGGAGTTTCAATTTACGACCCTTTCCAAACACGTCTATGTCCTTCTCCCTGAGTAAACATCTTTCACGCGCGTAGGCTTCGGAGCTGAACCATCTTCCTTGTGGTCGTCAAATTCCCTCTTCCTCTTACGATACGCATCATTCTTCGGAAGAAATCTACGGTGACGCATGTACACTGTTTTCCTACAATTCTTCAGCCACACGCTCTCAGTCTCATCTTCGCAGTGGAGGCAGACTTTGGCTCCTTTCGTACTACGGCCTGACAAATTTTCAAGGGCAGGGAAATCGTTGATGGTGCAGAATATCATGGCACATAGGATGAAGTTCTCTCGTTTGTATGCGTCCCATACCTGTACCCCTTCGTTCCACATTGTTAGGAGATCCTCTATCAATGGTGCTAGGTACACATCAATATCGTTTCCGGGTTATTTTGGTCCTGAGATAAGTAGAGACATCATGATGTACTTGCGCTTCATACACAACCAAGGAGGAAGGTTGTAGATACACAAAAGAACCGGCCAAGTGCTATGCCGACTGCTCATGTTACCAAAAGGATTAATTCCATCGGTACTCAACCCGAACCTTATATTCGTCAATTCTGCTCCGAAGTTAACAAATTTCCTGTCGATGTTTCTCCACTGCGAAGAATCAGCGGGGTGTCTCAGCTTTCCATCCTTCTTCCGGTCTTCCGAGTGCCAACGCAGTAATTTTGCCTCTTTACGGTTTGCAAACAAACGCTGCAAGCGGCGAATGACTGGCAAATACCACAACACCTTAGCAGGAGGTCCTTGCTTTATCTCAGCGCAGTCGTCGTCGTCGGTTCGGCCCTTACGCTTATAGCGGGATGCGCCGCACATCGGACAAACATGCATATCCTTGTAGTCGTTACGGTAAAGGATGCAATCATTAGGGCATGCGTGTGTCATTTCTACTTCCATTCCCAAAGGACACAACAGCTTTTTCGCTTGGTAGGTGTTTTTTGGCAGCTCGTTTCCTTCCGGGAGCATATCCGCCAAAAGATCTAACAATGCCGTGAAACTCTTGTCGGTCCAGCTATTACTTGCCTTCAATTTTAACAGTTCAAACACAGAGGCCAACTTTGTGTACTTCGACTTGCAACCAAGGAACAACGGCTTTTCTAAGTCCTCAATCAAGCGCTTGAATTTTCCAAACTCCCTTTCACTGTAATTTCCTTCCACATCACGCAACATGTCATCTAAATTGTCATCCTCTGGCATATCCTCGTCGAAGTCGTTGTTCGGATCCGACATGTCCTGTTCCTCAACCTGAGTGGTACTTGTTTCTGTAGTTGGCTCTTCTCCATGGTGGACCCAACATGTGTACCCCTTTTTGAAACCACGTCGGATCAAGTGGGCGACAATTTGAGATGAGTTGGTGAACATCTTAAGATTCTGGCAGTCTACACAAGGACAGTACATATATGGTAAACCCTTCTTCGCCATGTCTTGCTCAGCAACCTTTTGGAAATCAAAAACACCTTTCATGTATTCCTCACCCACTCGGTTGTCATTATACATCCAGTCTCGGACCATCTGCAATTAATCAAATTCATACACATGCTCATTAGTAATACTCTATGTACGGTCGACACGCAATAAATTATATAAATCTAGCTCGCTGTGTTTGATGCGGAGTTTGCGGTATAAATAGTTAACTACTACTTGAATTGCAAGCAATTAGTTGGGGGCGTGGATAACACACATCATAAACCAATTAAATAGCTACAGTACAGGTCGAAACTGAGTTACAACCAGGATTTGCTACCTTAGCTTCCCCTCCCTCTCACTCTAATTTGATCAATCAATGGAGATCGATATTGATGATGAAATCAAGTAATGTGTATGCCTTGGGAGCAAGTACCAACCTTGGATCCTCAAATTTTTGCCCCCAAATACTCCCCCGGCCTTTCGAGATTTCGCTCTTCCTTGCCCCAAATCTCTTCGAACTGGACAGTGTATGTCGAGCAAGTGTGTACGACTAGCTCAAAACATCCGCCAAAAGATCTTTTATACCAGGTTCAATACAGATGGTTCTATATAATACCGTCGGTAATATCGGTGCATTTTTGAAGAATAGAATATCACTGACGGGTTTCACTTTATTAAACCGTCGGTAATATCGGTGTATTTTGTGTAGAACTATGACAGAAATATCACAGACGGTTATGAGCTCAAAACCGTCCGCTTTAATATCACAGTCAGTTTTTAATTAAGAACCGTCTGTGATAATTACAATATCACAGACGGTTCCGAGCTCAAAACCGTTCGCTTTACTATTACAATCGGTTTTTACTTCAGAACCGTCTGTGATTATCACTGTCGGTTTTTACTTCAGAACCGTCTGTGATTATCACTGTCGGTTTTTACCTCAGAACCGTCTGTGATAATTATAAAATCAACACTCTGCTCTACTATCACAGACGGTGATAAGGTTCGAACCGTCTATAATATCCATGATTGTTTGCAGTTGAACCGTTCGACTAGTGGTCAGTTATTCCACTTGTTTTTCATATTTGGTTCTATCTTATTTCAATGTTAGTATTTAAAAAAATGAACGTTGAGACTATTTTGTTTTATCTTGTTTTTCAAATTTGTTGTATATATATGTTTGTGGATGTTCAAAGAATTTTGAGACTATTACAGTCGGTCCTGAAATTAAAACCGTCTGTAATGTTACTATCAGAGACGGTTTTGAGTTAAAAACCGTTTTGATTGCAGCAGTATTTTCTTGTTAACATTTTCACACAACATCATTTGGTGATTATCAGTTACATAATCAATCGAAAAGCCAGATATATAAGGAAAAGAAATTTCTTATTTCTTACAATCTTTGCATACATAAGAGATACAAGCGACCAATTAATTAACGTCGACCTGTTCCGAAAGTAATTTACAAAGTTCTCCTAGGGACGTATTGGCATCAGTAGGATCTACACTGGCCGCCCCAGGAGAACTACCAATAGCTCTAAGACTATCTACATCATCTCTCAGCAAAGGAGTGGATTTGGCATCAGTAGGATCATCCAAGAAATTAAAGCTGATGATACAACAAAGGTTTTGAAGAGGGGATATTAGAAGGATTGTTGTGGATCTCCAAAGGTGGAGATGAAGCTGCAACTCAAAGCACTCTGCCAAGTGCAGAATGGCAGAAGACATCCCCTCAGAACGCTTCTCCAGCGCCTCTTTTTTTTGGAGAGTTATGCACAAGGCAGCTTTCTCCTCCTGCACATGCATGGGTTAGTTTTGAAAGACATAACCAGCAGAGAGGGTGAAGATGATTGCCAAGCTTCGAAGTGGATTTGGACGTGGAAGTGTGCGCCTTATCCCAGAAAGTTGATCATCCAAGAAAAGTTGATGATACAAAGGTGTTGACGAGGGGATATTGGAAGGATTGTTGTGGATCTCCAAAGGTGGAGTCGATGCGACTGGAGGGGTTGCAAGGGGCAATGTGGCAACACAGGCCTCAGCACCCTCTAGAGTCTTCGCTGCAGCTCCACTGGAGGATCTTTCATCATTTCTAAGTCTCTTCTTTGGAGGGAGCATTTCCTCAGACACATGTGGATTTCGAAATGCATTTGTTTCGAGGTAATCAAGTCATAAAAGAAAGATCTGTATTAGAGTTTCAGAGAGGACTTACTTTCTGAAGATCCTGATCGAGTTCATTCCTTATCTCTTCCTCATCACTCTCAATTTCAATAACCTCATTGGAATCTCGGCTCGCCATCAAGGTGGGAGTTGAGGAGGGAATAAAGACAGGGATTTAGGAGCCTAGCTATTTATAGAACCAGAAGGTGACGGTTCATATGCGCGGATGCCTCGTGTTTTAAAAAGCGCACTACTGGTTTTCAAGGTCAATAAATTCATAATAACTTCTCGGGAGATAAACTGCAACATGGCAAAGGAAGTTGAAGAGTCAGATTACATAATTCGATGCAAATTAAATTTGAAGTAAATAATTAAGTCTCTTCATCTGCGCAGTTATTACGTGCGGTTATCAACAATTGCATGTAGAGAATTCGATGCGTGGGCACTGTTGGGACTATCATAGACGGTTGGGATATCAAACCGTCAGCTTTAATATTACAGACGGTTCTCATGTCCAAACCGTCTGTAATATGACAATTACAGACGGTTCTGATGTCCAAACCGTCTTTACTATGCCTGGAATATTGAACTGTTCGACTTCTATAAATACTTGTTCCCTCCCTGGAGTTTTGCTTCCAGTCGAACCGCTCCACTTCTCTTTCTCCAAGAACGTGCGGAAAAATTGTAAAATTTACATAAGAACAAATTTTTAGTTAATTTTTTCATCATTAATGAAAAATAATTTCCAAGTCGACGCTTCGTGTTCCTAGGCTAGTGCACCGCGCAAACATCAGAAATGGAAAAGACACAACACACTGTTGAGAATTTGAAGTCGAGCGCACTACTTGTTTTCAAGATCAATACCGTCATGATAACTTCTCAGGAGATAAACTGGAACACGGCAAAACAGTAGTGCCCACTTAGGAAGTTGAAGCGTCAGATTACATAATTCAATGCAAATTAAATTTGAAGTAAATAAATAAGTATCTTCATCTGCGCAGTTATTATGTGTGGTTATCAACAATTGCATGTAGAGAATTACACTGTTGGGACTATCACAGACGGTTGGGAGATAAAAATCGTCTGCTTTAATATTACAGACGGTTCTGATGTCCGAACCGTCTTTAATATGCCTGTGGAATATTAAACTGTTCGGCTTCTACAAATACTTGTTCCCTCCCTGGAGTTTTGTTTCCAGTTGAACCGCTGAGAATTTGAAAGAAGTTGAGAATTTGAAGCGTCGATCACTGTTGGGACTATCACAGTTGGTCCTTACATAAAAATCATCTGTAATGTTACTATCACAGACGGTTTGGAGTTAAAAACCGTCTGTGATATTGAAAGAAGTTGAGAATTCGAGGCGGCGGACATTGTTGGGACTATCATAGTCAGGCCTTACATAAAAACCGTCTGTAATGTGACTATCACAGACGTTTTTTTGCCTTAGAACCGTTTGTGATATTCAAAGCACGTTGATATATAACTCGAGGCGTTTGGCATGCCACAATGCCATCCAGCCAAATAAGCCCAACTTCTATATTATTTTTATATTATTTGCATGGGACCTGCGACTTCTATATTGTTTCTATATTATTTGAAGGGCTCCGATGGACTGCCCTCACAAGCCAAAGATCGCGATAGTCGTTCCTTGATCGCACACAGTGCACATACCTTTGTATGGTCGAATGTTCGATCGCCAAAAGCTAAAGAAAGATAAAGAAAGAGGGAAGATAGCATGCAGTCCAAGAATGTGCTGGAAAATTAGAAAGTTGACATAAGAACAAAGTTTTCAATAATTTTTTTCATCACTTACAAAAAAAAGTAAAAATACAAAATGCTAGGTCAAGGAGTGGTCTTAGCCCCGGCTGCATCTAGAATAAAGTCAGTTTGACTTGCAGCCAGGACGCAGGACTCCTCCAGTGACAAGTTGTCCTTCTTAGGATCAACTACTACCGCGTCGAGAAGGACTGCGACCTCCCTCAGCTTCGCGATGGTATCCTTCATAGTCAAACCGCAGCCAGCGATGGTCATATCCGCGGCTTTCTTCTCCTCGCGAAGACGCCTCGTCCTCGCCCTAGCATTGTCACCATCCGTCTTCATGCGCTGAATGCGCTGGAAGAGATCGTCAAGGTCAAGCCGTAGCCGAGTGTGCTTCTCCGTGAGGAGCTTGTGCTCCTCCTGGAGGGCCCTCAGCTCGGCCTTGACTTTGCCAGTGTCTTCCACGGCTCCCCTTCCCTGTGCAAATCAACAGGTCAAGAATGTATTGAACAGGGATTAACAATACAGGGGTAAGTCTAAAAGATTGAGAGTTCTTACTGGGGAGGGTGAGGCTGACGATGCCATTGGCGCAGAGAAGCTAAGGGGTCAAACAGTCTGAGAATTATAAAAACTTGTAAAGTAAATGACAATTTTTTCACTGTCAATTTATAGAACTTCCAAAGAGATGCTTCGTGTTCTCCTAGGTGCCGTGCGCGAAGATCGGAGACAAAAATGAAATGATCACAATTGAGAATTCGAAGCGCCGGCACTTTTTCAGTCGGTTCAGACCTCAGAACCGTCTGTGATAACTACACTATCACAGTCGGTTCTTAGTTCCGAACCGTCTGTGATATTCTAGTTATCACAGACGGTTCTCAGCTGGGAACCGATTGTATCTATCACAGTCAGGTTTTAGGTTAGAACCGTCTGTGATAAGTAGACTATTACAGACGGTTCTCAGCTGGGAACCGATTGTATCTATCACAGTCGGGTTTTAGGTTAGAACCGTCTGTGATAAGTAGACTATTACAGACGGTTTTGTGTTCAGAACCGTCTGGTTTACTATCACAGTTGTTTTTTACATCAGAACCGACTGTGATAACTGAACATATTCTCTCGACAAGCCTTCGCAGACGGTTTTCCATTGAACAGTTCATAACCGTCTGTCATTTGCCATCCTGGATGTCTGTTTCTGTGGTAGTGAATATGCCAGCCAAAACTGAACAAAATTCCTGATCTATAGCATGTAAAACCAGCCAAAAACACATCTTTGTTTCGCATAATAGGCCAAATTTACAAACAAGTACTTGAGCTTTAGCATATTTTTCTTGCTAAAATCAAATGAAATTAGTGACCTATAGTGTTAAAAATCAAACGAAAACACTTATTCATATTTTATTATAGTCTAGAATTTGGAACAAGTTCTTAGGCTATGGTATAATTTGCTAGTCAAAACTTGACAAAATTCGTGGCCTATAGCATGTCAAATCTCCCAAAAACACTTCTTATCTTGTGATGGACCAAAATTTAGAACAATTTCTTGAGCCATGCATAATTTGCCTACTAAAATTGGATGAAATTTGTGACTATAGCATGGAAAATTGAGAAAAAAACTCTTTTTCGTATCTTATGAAAGACCAAAACTTAGAACAAGTTATTGAGCTATAGTATAATTTGTCTACAAAAGCTTGACGAAATTCGTGACCTACACAATGTAAAATTGGCCAAAAATAACTTCGTGCCTTATGATAGACCAAAAAAATTTTGATCAAGTTCTTGTCCGATCACATAAGTTGTGCGACAAAGTTGGATGAAATCCGTGACCTACAGCATGTCTCTTAATTTTCTCGCAATAACTGGATGAAATTCTTGACCTATATCATGAATAATCAATCAAAACATCGTTTTTTATCTTTTACTAGACGAAAATTTGGAACACGTTCTGGTGCTGTGGCATGATTTGTTGGCCAAAACTGGATGATATTCATCACCTGTAGCATGTAAAATCACCCAAAAATAGTTGAATGTATCTTCTAATGTATTGAAAAATGAAACTTGTTCTTGAGTTATATCATTATTTACCTGCTAAAATTTGATGAAATTCATGATCAACAGCTTGGAAAATCAATCAAAAACACTTCTATCTTGTAATAGAGAAAAATTGAGAACACGTTCTTGAGCTATAGCAATTTGCTGTCCAAAATTGGATGAAATTCATGACATATAACATTTAAAATCACCCAAAAACAATTCTCTGTATCTTGTAATAGACCAATATTTGAAACTACGATGTCTTAATTTTCCCGCTAAAACTGGACGAAACTCATGACCTATAGTATGAAACATCAACCAGAAATTTGGAACGAGTTCTTGAGCTATAGCATAATTTGCTGGACAACATTGGACGAAATTCTTGACCCATAGCATGTGAAATCTCCTAAAAACACTTCCCTAGAAGACCAAGATTTGGAACTTGTTCTCGAGCGATAGCATAATTTGCTTGCTAAAATTGAACAATGTTCGTGACCTATAGGATGGGAAATCTGGCAAAAGCACTTTTTTGTATCTTATAATGGACCAAAATTTGGAACAAGTTCTTGAGATATAGCATAATTTACTTGCTAAAACTAGATGAAATTCATGACCTATTGCATGCAACATCAACAAAAAACATTTTTTTCATATTTTATAACAGACAACAACTTGGAACAAAGTTCATGAGGTATTGCATAATATTCCAGCCAAAATTGAAGAAAATTCGTGACCTATAGCATGTAAAACCAGCAAAAAACACATCTTTGTTTCGTAAAATAGGCTTAATTTACAAACTAGTTCTTGAGCTTTAGCATAATTTTCCCACCAAAATCGGATGAAATTAGTGACCTATAGCGTGGAAAATCAAACGAAAAAACTTATTTATATTTTAGAATAGTCCAGAATTTGGAACAGGTTCTAAGACTATAGCATAATTTGCCAGTCAAAACTGAAAATAATTCGTGGCCTATAACATGTAAAATCTCCTAAAAATACTTCTTATCTTGTGATGGACCAAAATTTAAAACAAGTTCTTGAGCCATGCATAATTTGCCTACTAAAATTGGACGAAATTTGTGATAATTGCATGGAAAATTGGTAAAAAAAAACACTTTTTCGTAGCTTATGATAGACCAAAACTTGGAACAAGTTATTGTGCTATAGTATAATTTGTCTACAAAAGATGGACGAAATTCGTGACCTACAGCATGTAAAATTGGCCAAAAACACCACTTCATTTTTTATGATAGACCAAAAATTTCGATCAAGTTCTTGTCCTATCGCATAATTTGCACGCCAAAGTTGTATGAAATCCGTGACCTACAACATGTCTCTTAATTTGCTGAAAAAACTGGATGAAATTCTTGACCAATAGCATGGAATATCAATCAAAAACACTGTTTTGTATCTTTTGCTAGACCAAAATTTCGAACACGTTCTTGTGTTTTGTCATAATTTATTGGCCAAACTGGATGAAATTCGTCACCTGTAGCATGTAAAATCACCCAAAAACACTTGAATGTATCTTGTAATAGATTGAAATTTTAAACTTGTTCTTGAGCTACAGCATAATTTACCTGCTAAAATTTGACGAAATTCATGATCTACAACTTGGAAAATCATTCAAAAACACTTCTTCTATCTTGTAATACATCAAAATTTAGAACAAGTTCTTGTGCTATAGCATGAAAAATCAATCAAAAACCTTTTTTTGTATCTTTTACTAGGCCAAAATTTGGAAAAAGTTCTTGAGCTATAGTAATTTTCCGGCTAACGATGAAATTCGTGACATATAGCATTTAAAATCACCCAAAAACAATTCTCTGTATCTTGTAATAGACCAATATTTGAAGCTGCGATGTCTTAATTTGCCCACTAAAATTGGACGAATTTCGTGACCTATAGTATGAAAAATAAACCAGAAATTTGGAATAAGTTCCTGAGCTATAGCACAATTTGGAACAAGTTCTTGAGCTATAGCATAAATTGCCAGTCAAAACTAGACGGAATTTGTGACCTGTATAGCATGAAAAATCTCTAAAAAACACTTTCTTATAAGACCAAGATTTGAAACTTGTTCTTGAGTTATAGCATAATTTGCCTACTAAAATCGGACGAAATTAGTGACCTATAGCGTGGAAATCAAACAAAAACATTTATTCATATTTTATAATAGTATAGAATTTGGAACAAGTTCCTATGCCATGGCATAATTTGCCACTCAAATCTGGACAAAATTCGTGGCCTATAGCATGCAAACTGTCCCAAAAGCACTTCTTATCTTCTGATGGACCAAAATTTAGAACAAGTTCTTGAGCCATGCATAATTTACCTACTAAAATTGGACAAAACTTGTGACTATAGCATGGAAAATTGGGAATTTTTTTTTTCGTATCTTATGATAGACCAAAACTTGGAACAAGTTATTGAGCTATAGTATAATTTGTCTACAAAAGCTGGACGAAATTTGTGACCTACAGCATGTAAAATTAGACAAAAAAAACTTCGTTTCTTATGATAGACCAAAAATTTTGAACAAGTTCTTGAGCTATAGCATAATTTGCCGGCCAACACTGGATGAAATCCGTGACCTATAGCATGTAAAATCTCCTAAAAAGACTTTCTTACAAGACCAAGATTTCAAACTTGTCCTCGAGTAATAAGATAATTTGTCCGCTAAAATTGGATAAAGTTCATGACCTATAGCATGGAAAATCTGCCAAAAACACTTTTTCGTATCTTATAATGGACCAAAATTTGGACCAAGTTATTGAGATATAGCATAATTTACGTGCTAAAACTAGATGAAATTCATGACCTATTGCATGCAACATCAACCAAAAACACATTATTTATATTTTATAATAGACCACAACTCGGACCAAAGTTCTTGAGCTATTGCATATATAATATGCCAGCCAAAACAGAAGAAAATTCATGACCTATAACATGTAAAACCAGCTAAAAACACATCTTTGTTTCGTATAGTACGCCTAATTTACAAACAAGTTCTTGAGCTTTAGCATGATTTGCCCGCCAAAATATGATGAAATTAGTCACCGATAGCGTGCAAAATCAAACGAAAACACTCATTTATATTTTTATAATAGTCCAAAATTTGGAACAAGTTCTTAGGAGGCTATGGCATACTTTGCTAATCAAAACTAATTTGTGGCCTATAGCATGTAAAATCTCCCAAAAATATTTCTTATCTTGTGATGGACCAAATTTAGAACAAGTTCTTGAGCCTTGCATAATTTGCCTACTAAAATTGGATGAAATTTGTGACTATAGCATGGAAAATTGGGAAAAAAAAACTCTTTTTCGTATCTTACGATAGGCCAAAACTTGGAACAAGTTATTGAGCTATAGTATAATTTGTCTACAAAAGTTGGACGAAATTCGTGACCTACAACATGTAAAATTGGCCAAAAAGACCACTTCGTTTTTTATGATAGACCCAAAATTTCGATCAAGTTCTTGTCCTATCACATAATTTGCATGCCAAAGTTGGAGGAAATCCGTGACCTACAGCATGTCTCTTAATTTGTTCGCAAAAACTAGATGAAATTCTTGACCTATGGCATGGAAAATCAATAAAAAACATTGTTTTGTATCTTTTACAAGACCAAAATTTGGAACACGTTCTAGTGCTGTGTTATAATTTGTTGGCCAAAATTGGACAAAATTCGTCACCTGTAACATGTAAAATCACCCAAAAATAGTTGAACGTATCTTCTAATAGATTGAAATTTGAAACTTGTTCTTGATCTACAACATTATTTACCTGTTAAAATTTGACAAAATTCGTGATCTACAGCTTGGAAAATCAATCAAAAACACTTCTTCTATATTTTAATAGAGCAAAATTGAGAACAAGTTCTTGAGCTATAGCATGGAAAATCAATCAAAAACCTTTTTTGTATCTTTGACTAGACCAAAGTCTAGATCACGTTCTTGAGCTATAGCAATTTGCTGGCCAAAACTGGATGAAATTCGTGACATATAGCATTTAAAATCACCCAAAAACAATTCTCTGTATCTTGTAATAGACCAATATTTGAAACTGCGGTTTCTTAATTTGCCCGCTAAAACTAGATGAAATTCGTGACCTGTCATGGTATTACGGATACCCCGGCTGGTTCCTTCGGACGTGCGTAGCACGACTACAACGGCGCGAGCTGACCGAGTTACCGGTTTTCTCCTGTCGGGCAACACAGAAATTGACACAGTGATTTTTATACAGGTTCGGGTCCCAATGGGGTCCCTAGTCCTGTTGGCTCTCTCCGGACGTGAGCCCGCTGGGGAGGTATGCTCTCGGGGAGAGGTCTCCAAGAGAGCCAGATATTTTGTGTTAGTTCAAATGAATTCGAATCCCCCGAAAAGAGGTACAGGAGGGGTATATATATCCCCTAAGAAATACAAAAGACCAAAAGACCCTAACTACGACCGTTGGATCAAAGGGCACTGATGTCATTTGGCCAGGGGATGGCTCGGATGCTTGACACGTGTCCTCGTCGGCTTCCCAAAGGCCTCTCGGGTCAGCAACCGCACTTCTGAGGCTCCTAACGCCACCGGTGTCCCGGAGACCCTTCGGGACTCATTGTCGTGGTATTGCGAATACCCCGGCAGATTTTGAGAACGATCCTAGCGAAGATTACGTGGCGCGGGTTGACCGGATGACCGGTCCTCCCCCGCCGGACAAGCACAAGAAATGACACGCAGATTTATACAGGTTCGGGTCCCGGTGGGGGCCCTAGTCCTGTCGGTGTGCTCCCGACCGGAGTCGGCTGGGGAGGCTCTCTCCGAGGGAGAGGCTTCCGAAGCACACCTGTTAGTTTTTAGCTATTCCAACAAATGAATCACTTGCTTACAACTGAGGGGTACAAGGGCTATTTATAGCCTCAAAAAGAAGCAAAAAGCCTAAACTACCCCTGAAGCCACCGTCGGATTGAGGGGTAGGAACGTCCTTCTCCTGGTCAAACGTCTTGGATGCTTGACAGGTGGTCGCTGATTCCCGAGGCGCTCCTCGCGTGACCTGCACGTGATAAACAACTCGAGACTTTACCTTGAGGAGGGCGATGAGGCCCGGGACATGTGCCGGAGGCCAAGTCCCGGGGGCCAAAAGACGGCGCCCGGGGAGGCACCGGAGGCCAGGTCCCCGGGCAAATGGCGGCTCCCGGGACGTCGCCGGAGGCCATGTACCCTCCGGATCCCACCGGGGGCCCGGTGGTGCTCCGGGTCTTACCGCCGGCCCGGTGTGCTCCGGGTCCCACCGGGGGGGTTTTTCGGGACTTTGTGGAGCCCCTGGGAGTTCCCCCAACATGACCTATAGTATGAAAAATCAACCAGAAATTTGGAACAAGTTCTGGAGCTATAGCATAATTTGTCGACCAAGACTGGATGAAATTCGTGACCTATAGCATGTAAAATCTCCTAAAAACACTTCCTTACAGGACCAAGATTTGAAACTTGTTCTCGAGCTACAAAATAATTTTCCCGCTAAAACTGGCCAAAGTTCGTCACATACAGCATGGAAAATCTGGCAAAAACACTTTTTCGTATCTTATAATGGACAAAAATTTGGAACAAGTTCTTGAGATATAGCATAATTTACCTACATAAACTAGACGAAATTCATGAGCTATTGCATGGAACATAAACTGAAAACACTTTTTTCATATTTTGTAATAGACCACAACTTGGAACAAAGTTCTTGAGCTATTGCATAATATGCGAACCAAAACTGAAAAAAAAAATTGTGACCTATAACATGTAGAAGCTGCCAAAAACACATCTTTGTTTCATATAATAGTTCAAATTTACAAACAAATTCTTGAGCTTTAGCATAATTTGCCTGCTAAAATCGGATGAAATTAGTGATCCATAGCGTGGAAAATCAAACCAAAACACTTCTTCATATTTTATAATAGTCTAGAATTTGGAACAAGTTCTTAGGCTGTGGCATAATTTGCCAGTCAAAACTGGGCAAAATTCATGGACTATGGCATGTAGAATCTCCCAAAAACACTTCTTATCTTATGATGGACCAAAATTTAGAACAAGTTCTTGAGCCATGCATAATTTGCCTACTCAAATTTGACGAAATTTGTGATTATAGCATGGAAAATTGGGAAAAAAATCTTTTTCGTATCTTATGATAGACCAAAACTTGGAACAAATTATTGAGCTATAGTACAATTTGTCTACAAAAGCCAGACGAAATTTGTGACCTACATCATGTAAAATTGGCCAAAAACACCACTTCATTTCTTATGAATATACAAAAAATTTCGATCAAGTTCTTGTGCTATCGCATAATTTGCACGCCAAAGCTAGAGGAAATCCGTAATCTACAGCATGTCTCTAAATTTGCTCGCAAAAACTAGATGAAATTCTTGACCTATAGCATGGAAAATCAATCAAAAACACTATTTTGTATCTTTTGCTATTTCAAACACATTCTTGTGTTTTGGCATAATTTGTTGGCCAAAACTAGACGAAATTCGTCATCTATTGATGAGGACATGTCTAGCACAAATAGCACTAGAGCTCGACCTGAAGAATATAAAGGATCAAAGGCCAGACAACTACATCAACAGGTGACTTTGTTCCTTAAAGAATTAAATTATGATGAGAATATGCTGCTACTTAATAACTCTTGTTTAACATTGATTAGATATAAAGAGGGAGAGCATAATAGGAAGGACATAACCACGTATGGGCCAAAGAACTTCATCAAATCTAGTCGTACATCTACTGAGTGGAAGGAGGATTTCCTAAGCTTTCCAACAAGCCCAAGATCACTCGATTCTATCAAGAATTGCAATCGCTACAACCAAAAGAATTTTGCTCGGCACGCAGTCTTCCGACCAAGCGACAGTCCAACTTCGACCAAGTGACATTCTCAGCACAGATGTCTAGTTTGGTTGTGTGAGTATTTGTTGTAAAGGTATTAAAAAGATATTTCCAACGCATCAAGAATACTTAAATCTTGACGTTATATGCAACCAGGAGACCCAAAAGAGTAACGACTGCACGGAAGGAAAAAGTCTAGTCCGAGTCCGAATCCAACTCCGAGAATATTGATTCCGGACTTCTTTTATCTTTTATAGTTTGTTAGGATTTTTATTCCATTTTGAAATAGATTCAAATTAGAATTCTAGTTTAAATCTTCTATCTTTTGTAAATACCACCCTCTATAAAAGAGAGGTATGGTCATAGTTCTAATATACAAGATACAAGACATTGATATTGAAATTTTAGATTGAAGCCTTAGTTTTTGTTGAGAGTTGAATCTCTGCATCCTTTGTTCTTATGATTTCCTCTGGAATTGCTCGAATGATCTTCGCGATCACCTTATCTGTGCGCCAACTCTGTGCATGGCCATCTGGGTAGGTAATTCAGATTGTTGTTGGGCGAATTCATTGATACGCAGATCCTTGTTCTCCAAATGGTTGGTTATCTCGTTTCATCAGGTCATACTAGTTATGCAGGTATCTTCAGATAATAGTTATCCAGATTCTACGTCCTAAAGATCGAGCACTCTCCTTGAATGCGTCCTTGACCGGCATGTTCATATCACCTATAGCATGTAAAATCACCCAAAAATAGTTGAATGTATCTTCAAATAGATTGAAATATGAAACTTGTTCTTGAGCTATTATTTACCTACTAAAATTTGATGAAATTCGTGATCTACAGCTTGCAAAATCAATCAAAAACACTTCTTCTATCTTGTAAAAGATCAAAATTGAGAACAAGTTATGGAGCTATAGCATGGAAAATTCAATCAAAAACCTTTTTCTGTATCTTATAATTGACCAAAATCTGGAACACGTTCTTGAGCTATAGCAATTTGCCGGCCAAAACTGGATGAAATTTGTGACATATAGCATTTAAAATCACCCAAAAACAATTCTCTATATCTTGTAATAGACTAATATTTGAAACTGCGATGTCTTACTTGCCCACTAAAATTGGATGAATTTCGTGACCTATATTATGAAAGATCAACTAGAAATTTGGAATGAGTCCTTCAGCTATAGCATAATTTGCCCAGCAAAATTGGATGAAATTCGTGACCTATAGTATGTAAAATCTCCCAAAAAGACTTCCTTACAAGACCAAGATTTGAAACTTGTTCTCGAGTTATAGGATAATTTGTCTGCTAAAACTGGACAAAGTTCATGACCTATAGCCTGGAAAATCTGGCAAAAACACTTTTTCGTATCTTATAATGGACCAAAATTTGGGAACAAGTTGTTGAGATATAGTATAATTTACCTGCTAAAACTAGACGAAATTCATGACCTATTGCATGCAAAATCAACCAAAAACACTTTTTTCATATTTTATAGTAGACGAGAACTTGGAACAAAGTTCTTGAGGTATTGCATAATATGCCAGCCAAAACTGAAGAAAATCCGTGACCTATAGTATGTAAAACCAGCCAAAAACACATCTTTGTTTCGTAAAATAGGCCTAATTTACAAACAAGTTCTTATGCTTTAGCATAATTTCCCCACCAAAATCGGATGAAATTAGTGACCTATAGCGTGGAAAATCAAACAAAAAACACTTATTTATATTTTATAATAGTCCAGAATTTGGAACAAGTTCTAAGGCTGGCATAATTTGCTTGTCAAAACTGGACAAAATTTGTGGCCTATAGCATGTAAAATCTCCCAAAAATACGTCTTATCTTGTGATGGACCAAAATTTAGAACAAGTTCTTGAGCCATGCATAATTTGCCTACTAAAATTGGATGAAATTTGTTACTATAGCATGGAAAATTGGGGGAAAAACCTTTCTTCGTATCTTATGATAGACCAAAACTTAGAACAAGTTATTGAGCTATAGTATAATTTGTCTACAAAAGCCAGACCAAATTCATGACCTACAACACGTAAAATTAGCCAAAAACACCACTTCATTTCTTATGATAGACCAAAAATTTCAATCAAGTTCTTGTGCTATTGCATAATTTGAGCGCCAAAGTTGGATGAAATCCGGGACCTACAGCATGTCTCTTAATTCGCTCGCAAAAACTAGATAAAATTCTTGACCTATAGCATGGAATATCAATCAAAAACCCTGTTTTGTATCTTTTGCTAGACCAAAATTTGGAACATGTTCTTGTGCTGCAGCATAATTTGTTGGCCAAACTGGATGAAATTCGTCACATGTAGCATGTGTTGCATCTAGGCCCTTTTATGTTGATTTTGATTATTGATGACATTAAGTGTTTTGGACTAACCTTGTCTTTGAGCTATTTCTATGCAGAGCGATTTCTGTAAAGTCTGCAAGTGATCCGGGAAGATCTGCAGGTCACAGGTCCAAAGTCGCAAGTGTAAGGTCGCAATGTTGGCTGTGGTCGCAGTTAAAGGTTGGAAGTCAAGGTCGCAAGTGCAAGGTCACCAAAACGAAAGTTGCAAGGTTTAAAGATGCAAAGGACCTAAGGTAATATTTGTTTTATTTTGACCGATCTCGGTGTTTGGAGTTTGATCGGTTTAGGAAATTATTTCTTAGTTTTAACCGTACTATAAAGAGGGGTGGAGAAAGTCCTCTTTTTATCTCCAACATAAACCGAGAAACTTAGGTCATTGCATTGCATCTTTTTGGTTGGATTTGATTTGAACTTAAATTGAGTTATTTGGATTTTCAGTTGAGTTTTTGACAGTAGAAGAGTTTTTGCTTTTTCTAGAAAGATCTAGGCAGATCTGGCTTTTGCTTCTGTTGACAAAAATGTAGTCCTTTAAATTATATTTCAAACGCGCTATTAAAATCTCAATTTGGATTTCTGGATCAAAAGTTATAGATGTTTTTAACGGACTGTCAGTTATTTGGTTTTTCAGTTTAGTTTTTGACAGCAGAAGAGTTTTTGCATTTTCTGGAAAGATCTAGAGAGATCTGGCTTTTTCTTCTGTTGACAAAAAGATAGTCCTTTAAAATATCTTTCAAATGAGATATTAAACACCTCTTTTGGATTTCTGAATTTAAAGTTATAGTTTTTTTTTGTTCAAGCTGACTGTCAGTTTGCATAACTGACTGTCAGTTTGAATGTCAGTTTAGTGTAACTGACAATTGTCCAGAGAGGGTGTTTTTTGGTCTCAAATTTTTTGTACTAAACTGACTGTCAGTTTGTCCATACTGACTGTCAGTTGGGGTTTCGACCAGAGAGTGTTTTTACTGTGTTTCTATTTGATTCTGGTCGAGCCAGTACACAAACTGACTGTCAGTTTGTGTAACTGACTGTCAGTTGCGTGTTCCAGCTTTCCTGTTTTGGCTGCAAACGGCTAGCTATTTTTTATCCGTAAATTTTGTCGGCCGTTGTGCACTAAACTGACTGTCAGTTTGCATAACTGACTGTCAGTTTGGGTTGCTGATTTTCAGCCCTAGCTCCAACGGTTCATTTGATTCTTGAGGCTATAAAAAGAGGCTTTGGGCATAAGTTTTATATAACAAACAACAGCATTTCATATACACTCTTGAGCATTAGTTTCTTATATAAAATCTTGATCTTTTGATCAAGTCGAGTGCTTTCCGATCCACCGAGAGTTTCAGTTCTTTTGCATTTGCATATACTTAGTTTCTCGGTGCGTGTTTGGAGGTCTAGAGAAGACCTCGCTGCCTGTTACTCTTGGTGAGCGCCCTCACCTAGACGGTTCGGAGGCGTGGCCGTTGATCTCTCCATTCGAAGATTGTTGGAGAGGCTCGGCAAGTGTGTACAAGGCATCGGTGCTCGCCTTTCCGGAGTGGACAAGGAGCAACCTTAGTTGATAATACTCTTCGTGAGTATTGAGGCAAGACTCAAGTGATTGGAGTGCTTCAACGAGGATTAGTGGAGACTGGGCGAGTCTCCGATACCTCGGTAAAAACCATTGTGTTCGTTTTCTTTCCCTTGCTTACATTATTTGTTCTTGATTTGTTCTTTATTTGCTTTAAGTTTTAAAGTTTTTAAAGCCTCCTATTCACCCCCCCTCTAGTCGGCATCCTTGATCCAACACGTGGTATCAGAGCTTGGTCTCTCGATTCATTAGGCTTTACCGCCTAGAGAGAGGATGTCGTCAAGTGGAGATTTTCTTCTCGGTCATACCGGTCGTGCGCCTATCTTTGATGGGACAAACTATCCTTATTCGAAAGTGCGCATGTCGATATTCCTAGAAGCCATGGGGCTTGATGTATGGGATATTGTTAAACTCGGCTTTACTCCTCCGGTTGATCCGGCAAGTCAGTCTGAGGACGATAGGAGAAAGTTGCATTTAAATGCCCGTGCAAAAAATGCACTCTTTGCCGGTTTATCTTTGAATGAGTTCAACCGTGTGAGCAATCTCACGACTGCTCATAAGGTTTGGACTATCCTCGAAGAAATTTACGAGGGCACTACAAAGGTTAAAGAGGCAAAATTGCTAATGGTGAGGCAAAAATATGAGACATTCACCATGTCATCAACCGAGTCCGTGGATTCCATGTTTACTCGGTTAAATAACATTGTGAATGAACTCAAGGGTCTTGGTGTTGTTTTTACTGACCTTGAGCTTGTGAGAAAGATGCTTAGGGCTTTGCCGGAAAGCTTCGACACTTTGGTCACGGTTCTCACAAACTCCGATCTATCGACCACAACACCAACCGATCTTTATGGGAACCTCATCACCCATGAGATGCACAAGAAGGAGAAGAAGGAAGCGGCCGAACCATCGGAGACGAAGAAGAAAGCTTTGGCCTTCAAAGCAAACTCAAGGAACAATTCAAGCGAAGGCTCCTCCGATGAAGACCTTGCACTCATGGTAAAGAACACTCAGAAACTTCTTCGCAGGTTGCATAAGAAAGGTGTCAACATTGACACACAACCAAAGGGGCAAAAGCAAAACAACTTCAAGGACATCATTTGCTATGGATGTCATGAGAAAGGACACATAGCATCAAGATGTCCAAACAAGAACAAGGCGTGGAACAAGAAGAAGAAGTTCTTCAAGAAGAAGAATGAAGAAATCAAAGAAGCCTGTTTCGGAGAATGGATGTCCGGCGGAGAGAGCTCCGACTCCGACTCCGACAACGAACGAAGTTGCTCCAAGAAGATGGCCGGATTGGCTCTCGGCAACAACACTTCAACTAGTTCATCCATGTGCCTTATGGCCAAAGGCGATGAAAAGGTACACTCCAATGATCCATCATATGATGACTTAGTTGAAATGATAACTGAACTAAATGAAGTTTTTGGAAAAACTAAGATGAAGTATAAGGCGCTTAAGGAAGAGCATTCTTCTCTACGCGCTCAATACTCGGAACTTAAAGATTCATATGAAAGCATGCTCATAAAAGATGTTACAAATATCTCATCTAAGGTAGATGCTTCAACTTCATGTAACTTGAATGAATCTCCCTCTTATAGTCATCACATTCCATGTGCTTCAAATGACAACATCCTAAACGAAAATAATGAACTTAAGGCACAAGTTGAAAAACTTGGAAAAGGTTTAGAAAACTGTTATAAAGGTAAAATATCTCTTGATTTAATCCTTAGTAAACAAAAATGTTCTTTTAGAAAAGAAGGATTAGGATATTTTCAAAAGAAAGGAAGGAAACAAAATTTTAAAACTATATTTGTTAAAGCATGCAACACTTTCTGTCATAAATGCCATGAAACCGGTCATTCACATGAAGCATGTCCCTTAATGACTCCTAATTATTTTGATACTTGCTACATGCTTCAAAAGTCGAGAAAAGGTTATGCTATAGCAAAGTATGTTGGTGCATCCATGTTAAATAAAAGAAAGAAATCGATTTGGGTGCCCAAAACTTTGATTGCTAACATTGAAGGACCCAAAAAGGTTTGGGTACCTAAAAGAACTTAATTCTTTTTATGCAGGTAAACTACAAGACCGGTGGGAGGCATTGGGTGCTAGATAGCGGATGCTCCGAACACATGACCGGTAACAAGAAGTTGTTCACCTCAATAAGAGACAACTCAAGCGAGAACCAAAAGATTACCTTTGGCGACAACTGTCAAGGAAATGTGGTCGGCTTGGGTAAAATCGCAATCTCAAATGATCTATCTATCTCAAATGTTTTGTTGGTTGAATCTCTGAATTTCAATTTGCTTTCCGTTGCACAAATTTGCGATTTTGGTTTTAGTTGCACATTCTTCCCAAAAGAAGTTTTGGTTGAAAGTTTAAAAGATAAAACTTTGATCTTTAAAGGCTTTCGTTTTGATAATCTTTATTTGGTTGATTTTCACTCAAAAGATGCATCTCTTTCAACATGTCTTGTTTCTCAAACCTCAAAGGGTTGGCTACGGCATAGAAGACTTGCACATATTGGAATGCATCAATTGAGAAAACTTTTAAAACGTGATTTGGTTGTTAACTTAAAGGATGTGAATTTTGAAAAGGACAAACCTTGTAGCGCTTGTCAAGCTGGCAAGCAAGTAGCTACTTCACATCCGACTAAGCGCATTCTTTCTACTTGCAAACCTTTGGAACTCCTTCATATGGATTTATTTGGACCTTCCGAGTTCCAAAGTATCGGGGGTAGCAACTATGGTTTTGTGATTGTTGACTATTTTACTCGCTACACTTGGGTTTTCTTTATTTCCCAAAAATCTGAAACCCCCGATGTTTTCAAAAGTTTTGCAAAACGTGTTTCTACTGAATTCGAATTATCCATCAAGAAAATCCGTAGTGATCATGGTGGAGAATTCGTTAATTCAACTCTTTTTGATTTTTGTGACTCTCTTGGAATTAAACACGAATTTTCCACATCCTACACTCCACAGCAAAATGGAGTTGTTGAAAGGAAAAATCGAACACTTATAGAAATGGCAAGGACTATGCTAAGTGAGTACGATACTCCTACTCGCTTCTGGGCTGAAGCCGTGCATACCGCTTGCTATTCTATAAATCGGCTTTATTTGCATCCTCTTCTAAACTTGACTCCATATGAGCTTCTTATTGGGCGTAAGCCAAATATTTCTTATTTCCGAGTTTTTGGATGCAAATGTTATATTCTTAAGAAAAGGAATTTTGGTGGTAAATTTCAAAAAGGAGTAGATGAAGGCTTTCTAGTCGGATACTCCACCACTAGTAAAGCTTATCGTGTTTTTAATAAAAATACAAGTTGCATTGAGGAATCTGGTGATGTCGAATTTGATGAAACTAACGGCTCGCAAATGAAGCAAGTCTCTCATGAAGTTTCAGGTAACGATCTTCAAGAAGCCATGAAGAACATAACAATTGGAGACATCAAGCCAAGAGAAGAAGATCAAGAAGATGATGTCAATGTTGAGAATGTTGATCAAGATGTACCATCATCTCATGTTGATCCTCCAGAACAAAATTAAAATGAAGCAGTACAAGATAAAGCACCAAGACAGCATCAAACGATCACCAAGAATCACCCTCTAGACCTAATATTGGGTGATGTCAGTAAGGGTGTTCAAACTCGATCTCGTATTGCTGCATTTTGTGAACATCATTCGTTTGTGTCTTCTTTAGAACCCAAACATGTTAATGAAGCTTTAAATGATCCTGATTGGGTTAATGCCATGCATGAAGAACTTAATAACTTTGCTAGAAATGAAGTTTGGACTCTAGTAGAAAGACCCAAAGATCATAATGTTATTGGAACAAAATAGGTTTTCAGAAATAAGCAAGATGAAAATGGTGTTGTAATTAGAAACAAACCTCGTCTTGTTGCTCAAGACTTCACTCAAGTCGAAGGTTTAGACTTTGGTGAAACTTTTGCACCTGTAGCAAGACTTGAAGCTATTCGCATTCTTCTTGCTTATGCATCATGTTTCAATATCAAACTTTTTCAAATGGATGTAAAAAGTGCATTCTTAAATGGTGAAATTTCTGAACTTGTTTTTGTTGAACAACCTCCAGGCTTTGAAGATGCTAAATTTCCAAACCATGTATTTAAATTGTCGAAAGCTCTCTATGGTCTCAAACAAGCTCCTCGGGCTTGGTATGAGCGTCCTAGAGACTTTCTATTATCAATAGGTTTTAAAATTGGGAAGGTTGACACAACTCTCTTTACAAAGAAAATTGAAAAGGATTTGTTCATTTGTCAGATTTATGTCGATGATATTATCTTTGGATCTACTAATGAACATTTCTGTCATGAGTTTGGAGAGATGATGTCTAGGGAGTTCGAGATGTCCATGACTGGTGAGCTGAGCTTCTTCCTCGGTCTGCAAATCAAGCAACTCAAGAACGGTACGTTCGTGAGTCAAACAAAGTACGTGAAGGACCTGCTCAAGTGCTTTGGGATGGAAGACGCCAAGGCAATCAAAACTCCCATGGCGACCAATGGACACTTGGACATGGACAAAAGCGGCAAATCGGTTGATTCTAAACTGTATAGGTCTATGATTGGTAGTCTTTTGTATCTTACTGCATCTAGGCCTGATATCATGTTTAGTGTGTGCTTATGTGCTAGGTTTCAGTCTGATCCTAAGGAATGTCACTTAACTGCTCTTAAAAGAATCCTTAGGTATTTAAAATGTTATCCCAGTTTAGGCCTTTGGTATCCTAAAGATGCAAATTTTGAATTAATTGGGTACTCTGATTCTGATTATGCTGGGTGCAAAATTGATCGTAAGAGCACATCTGGTAGTTGTCAGTTGTTGGGGAGATCATTAGTATCATGGTCATCTAGGAAGCAAAATTCAGTAGCTCTCTCCACAGCTGAAGCTGAATATGTGTCTGCAGGCAGTTGTTGTGCTCAATTATTATAGATGAAGCAGACATTTTTGGATTATGGGATTATTTTTGATAAAGTGCCACTCTTATGTGATAATGAAAGTGCCATTAAAATTGCAAATAATCCTTGTCGTGGTATTACGGATACCCCGGCAGGTTCGGACGTGCGCAGCACGAGTACAGCGGCGCGAGTAGACCGAGTTACCGGTCTCCTCCCGCCGGGCAACACAAAAAGTGACACGGAGGTTTATACAGGTTCGGGTCCCAGTGGGGGCCCTAGTCCTGTTGGCTCTCTCCGGACGCGAGTCCGCTGGGGAGGTGAGCTCTCGGGGAGAGGTCTCCAAGAGAGCCGGGAATTGTGTTTCTATGAAATGAATTCGAATCCCTGAAAAAGGGTACAAGAGGGGTTTATATAGCCCCTAAGAAATACAAAAGACGAAAATGCCCTCGCTGCAACCGTCGGATGGAAGGGCGAAGACGTCCTTTGGCCTGACGGACGGCCTGGATGCTTGACACGTGGCGCCAAGGGCCTCCTAGAGGCCCCACGGTCAACAACAGTTCTTCATGGGCCAGGGCTCCCCAGAACCCTCCGGGGCTCCGGGGACCTCCGGACCTCACCGGGTGTCACCGGGGTCCCGGGGACCCTCCGGGTGTCACCGGGAGTTACCGGGGTCCCGGAGACCCTCCGGGAGTCACCGGGTGTCATCGGGGGCCGGGGACTCCGGGTCTCACCGGGAGTTACCGGGGGTCCCGGAGACCCTCCGGGTGTCACCGGGGGCCGGGGACGCTCCGGGTTTCACCGGGAGTTACCGGGGTCCCGGAGACCCTCCGGATGTCACCGGGGGCCCGGGGACCCTCCGGGTCTCACCGGGAGTTACCGGGTTCCCGGAGACCCTCCGGGTGTCACCGGGCGTCACCGGGGGCCGGGGACGCTCCGGGTCTCACCGGGAGTTACCGGGGTCCCGGAGACCCTCCGGGTGTCACCGGGTGTCACCGGGGTCCCGGAGACCCTCCGAGTGTCACCGGGCGTCACCGGGGGCCCGGGGACCCTCCGGGCCTCACCGGGAGTTACCGGGGTCCCGGAGACCTTCCGGGCCCCACCAAGGGCCCGATGCCTTCGGGTCTCACCGGGTTCCACCGTGGCCACCTTGGGACTACGTGGGACCGCTGGGGATTCCCCCAACAGCAGCCCCCCAGCCCCTCGGGGGCACTTGGTGCCTTCGACGGGTATGTGAACCTCCCTTGCAACGCTTCGTATCCCGCGAAGTCCCTCGCGCCCCGTGGCGCTTCGGCTCCCGAACCGTTTCTCCGCGGGACGCGTCTATTCGCGGACCGACGCATCGCCCCGATGCGCCCGCGTTCGCGTCGCTTCGCTCCGCGTGCGACGGTTCGAATCCGCGGCTCTGATGGCTCTGTGGACACGTGTCGGGCATCCGGGCCCCCTCGCTCACCTATAAATAGGTGTGGGGGCCCTCCACTCGAGCACGTTCACAAGCCCTCAAACCCACAAACCATAGTTCTCCCGGTGACTTCCGGTAGTTTCCGGTGACTTTGCCCGGTGGTTTCCGGTAGCCTCCGGTGACTTCGCCCGGTGATTTCCGGTAGTTTCCGGTGGCTTCCGGAGACTTCGCCCGGAGGCACCCGGTAGTTCCCGGTGATTTCTGTCCGGAGGCGTCCGGTGGGTTCCGGTAGTTCCCGGTAGCCCCCGGTAATTCCCGGTAGGTTCCGGTGATTTCCGGTAATCTCCGGCAGTTTTTGGCGATTTCTGCAATTTGTTCGTGATGGCGCCGAAGAGCCGCGCCAAGGTCTCCGAGTTGCCTGCGGAGGAGTTGACCTCCGATTTCCTTGGGGCCACCGAGTTCTCCTCGGGGGCCCTTGAGGCCTTCTTGGAGCGCGGATACTTCCAGGCGGGGGATATCAGGATCCCCGGCCCGGCGGAGCAGGTGCCGAGCCCCCGGGACGGGGAGGTGGTGGCCTTCGAGGCGTTCGTGGAGGTCGGCCTTCGGCTTCCCGTGCACCCGCTGCTCCGCGACTTCCTGCAGTTGTACGGACTCGCGCTCAACCACCTCACCCCGAACACCCTCGTCCGGATGGGGGTGTTCATATGGTTGTGCGAGACGACCGCAGTGACGCCCAACATGCGGCTTCTGCGGTACTTCTACGAGCCAGCGGCGAGGGGCCCGGTAGTGAGGAGAGGCGGCCCTAGATCGGCCTTCGGCTCCATCATGATCCAGCTGACTCCGGGCCGCGCCGACGAGTACCTGGTGGCGGCCTCCCGGGACCATTGGGGGGACTGGCTCCGGCATTGGTTCTACCTCCGGGTAGGAGACCCGGGGGTGACCTATTCCCGGGAGCCGTCCACGTACTCGAGGTCTAGCGCTCCGGTGGCCCTCGAGTGGACCGAGGCGGAGATGAACCTCCTCACCGTGATGGTGGAGGTTCGATTCCGGCGGTCTATGCGGGACCTCGCGGAGGAGATGGCTCTTCTTCGGGTGGCGCCGTTCCAGACCCGCCGAGGGAGGGGGATGTCGCCGGCGCACAGACCACCCCGGATGGCGGTGGCGAACCGTAAGTATTCAGATTCCTTCTCCCCGCTAGGGGGTTCTCCCTAACACTTGCTTCCTTTTTCTTGCTCCTTCAGTCAGGTCCTACGGTCGGGCCAAGGAGGTCGCGGCGAACCTCGTCGGCCGATACTACGAGGACGAGCACGAGAGGGTGCTGCGGGCTATCGGGGAGGGCCCTCCCCGAAACGTCGTCGCGGAGGCGTTCGGGCTGAGGCTCCCAGCCCGGGCCCCTCTGCCTACCCCTGCTTCACGCAAGCGGGGGAAGGAGGCCGCCGGCGGGCCGTCGAAGCGGTCTCGTCCGTCTGGCAGCCCCGCGGGGTCCCGACCCCGGAGGAGTCCGGCGAGGCCCCGGTCTTCTCCACCGCCTTCTCTCGCGAAGGAGGCTGCGGCGGCAGTTGCCGGGCCATCTGCCGCCGCTCTCGACACCTCGGGGGGGCCGGATCCGATGGGCGGCGTCCCGGCCGGGGAGGGTCAGGGCTCGGACTCGGAGATGTACGCCCCGAGCCCTTCGCCGCCTCCGGCCCCCGCGAGGCCCCGGCCGCAGCCCTCGTCCAGCGAGGTCTCTGTCCGGTTCCGGATGCCGGGCGGCCTTCCGATGGCCTCGATTCTGGCCCCGGAGACGGGTTCATCGGCGGTTCGGCCCGCGACGGCGGCGCTCCCTGTACCCGGGAGGGGTAAGGGCCTGTTCGTTCGCCCCGGGGTTCCGGCGCCGACGGATCAGGCCTCCGGCTCTTCCGACGACGGAACTTCGGAGGATGCTCTGCCCGGGGGGGAGGCCTCCCGAGGGAGTGACCCAGGGGGCGACGAGGGCGACGTCGACGCGGTCATCGCCTCCGGGCTTCGGGTAAGTTACTTGAGCCCTGTGCCTTTTTTTTTTTTTGTTGGTTGCATCCTGATAACGGTTTCTCTGCAGACGGTCGCCTTAGCCCGGGGCTTTAGGGCCCGGCTCACTACGCGCCTCCGTGCTGCCGAGGACATAGCGGCCTTCGAGCGCGCTGGGAAGGAGAAGGCGCTCAGGGAGCTGGCCGCGGTGCAGGCTCGTCTCACCGCCGCCGAGGATGCGGCTTCCCGGCTACGGGGGGAGTTGCAGGCGGAACGAGAGGCCGCAGCCTCGGGCGTCCAGGCCGTGGTCGCGGGGGGCCGGGCGATCCGCTCCACTCTCGAGGGGCTCGGGATCGAGCTTGGTCGTGGGGCCAGCCCTGACCCGGCTCCGACATCAGTCGGGGAGGCCGCGCACTTTCATGGTGCGCAGGTCGCCCTGATCCCAGTTGCCGCGGAGGCGCGGGCGCGCGGGCTCGCCGTCCCGGTGATTGCCTTGGCGGCGGCCCTCGTCGAGCACCGCGGGGAGGGCGCTCGAGTTATCGGGGATCTGGTCCCCCGGAGCTTCCCCGCCTTCTTCGACCCTCGGCGGCCTGGGCTGGAGCAGTCCGCCGAGGTTCTCTTCGACCGCATCACTGGTGCCATGGAGACGGGCGACCGGCGCCCGGGCCAGGGCGCATCGGCCAGCACTGACGTCCCCCCGGGGGGGAACAAGGACGGGCAAGTATGAGCTCCTCCCCCCCCCCGGTTAGACTAGGCTTCTTTTCTTTTAGGCTTTTTGCTCCGGACGGCTTCTTTAGAGAGAGCCCCGGGAACTTGTAAATACCTTTTGACTGAAATAAAGTAGTTCTTTCGTTAAATGTGTTTAATTTGTCAGCAGGTATCTTTGGACGTCGCTTTTCCAGGGCTTTCTTGCCCTGAAGACCATCTTTTGGAGAATGCTCGAGGGTCGCCCGGGGGGTCTAGCCCAGGCGGTGCCCGGGCGGCCTTGATCTTACTAAGTCTGGCAGCCGGGGGAGCATCCTCCGGGCTGGACTCCGAGTTTGCACATGACTTTGCGAAGGAAAGCGCCTCCGGGGAGCCAGCCCTTCTGCGTTGGCTCCCGGAGTGGCACTTAGGAAACTTCGACGATTGTCGCGCTGAGTTGCCTCCTCCGAGGTCGGGGGCTTTGAAAGTCCCCCCGCTCAGGATACTCCCCCCGGCCGGCTACGAATGTTGGCCAGAGGATCTCCTTCGGCGGGCTCTTCGGCGTATGAGGAGTTTGTACAAGGACCTCTCCAGGGAGATCTCAGAGGGTCTCCGGGATTATTAGTTGTAGTTGCTCGTTGGGAATCATTCCCATACTCGCGCGCTCGGGTTTTGCTCGGAGGGTGCTTTAACTGGGGGGGGTTGTTCCCTAGTGTGATGTATCAATTAAGACCGTAGATCTGTTTGTTCGTCGTGCCTTTGCTTCTGAAACTTTGAAGCCTTTCGCATAAAGCCGTTGTTTTTCTGTTCGGGTCCAGGGTTTTCCTCCCCCCCCCCCCCCCACAGCGGGGTGCAGCTCAGCTCCGCGCGCTGTGGGTAAGGAGTGAAGGGGCCTGGACTGCATGGGGTGCTTAGTTTGTGTAGTCCCTCGTCGGGTTGGCGGGGGTGTCTACCGGAAACCTTCGCGGTTCCCCGGCGGGACTTCCGGGAGTTTACGGATGGTGCGTGACCGAGGAGGGGCTATGCTTTGAGAGCAAACTCCAAAAGCCGAGTTCTCTGTGTGCCGCGGAAGGCAACGTATATTCCCCTAGGAGGGTTTCGCAACCCGGTAGCGGGTGTAGAGTGTTCGAGGGGGGACTAATCTCTCGAAGTGACTCGTTACCGCAGTTTGTGAAAACTGGGTTGCCGCTTACCCCCTCAGTCCACGAGGGGTTACCGTAAGCCGCCCAATGGGAGCTGTGCTCCCGTCATAGGGACTTTAGGCTGCGGTAGCCCACTTCCTCACGAAGAGGGCATCCTCACGGAGAGGGGATTTTTATAGAGGAGAAAAACTCCTGTAAAAGAATTCCAGCGGTGAAGTAGAAAAAAGCCATTCAATTTAATGAAGACGTAAAAATTCCAGAGTTGAGCACAAAATCCACTTGTATTAACATGCGATGAGATACAACGCCTCCCCCCGCGAAGGCGCGGCCGGGGAGGGAATTGAGTACATAAGCCTCCCCCCGCAGAAGCGCGGCGGAGGAGGTTGCGAGCCCGGGGGCTAAACATAGAACTTGCGGAGCAAGGTTATATTCCAGGTGTGCGTGAGCTCTTGGTCTTCAAGTGTAGAGAGCTTGTAGGCTCCCGAGCCTAGGACTGCGGAGACCCTGTATGGGCCCTCCCACTTGGGGGATAGTTTGCCCTGGGCTTGGGGGTCTGTCACGCGCTTGAGGACCAGATCCCCAAGGCGGAAAGCCCTTTCGCGCACGCGCTGGTTGTACGCGCGTGCCATCTCGCGCTCGTAGATGGTGTGGTGGAGAAGCGCTCGGTCGCGTTCTTCTTCGACGAGGTCGACCTCCAACCGTTGATTATCCTCGTTGGTTTGATACGCCGCGGTCGGAGCTCCGTCGAGGAGCTCGACCCGCAGCGATCGAAAACTAATCTCCGAGAGGAGAACTGCTTCGGCCCCATAGACGAGCGAGAAAGGCGTTCGCCCTGTTGCTCGGCTAGGGGTCGTGCGCATGGAGCAGAGGATGCTTGGAAGCTCTTCTGCCCACGCGCCTCGTCTGGAGGCGGTCTGTTCAAGCCGTCGGCGCAGGCCTTGCAGGATCATGCCGTTGACTCTCTCAACGGCCCCATTGCTTTGGGGATGTGCCACGGAGGCAAAATGGAGGGTAGTGCCTAAGCCTTCGCAGAATTCCCGGAAATATGCCGAGTCGAACTGGGTCCCATTGTCGACGGTGATTTCTTGGGGGACCCCGAAGCGACATACGACATTTTTCCAGAAAAACCGTTGCACCGCGCGGGAAGTGATGCTGGCCAAGGGCTCAGCTTCCACCCACTTGGAGAAGTAATCCACGGCGACCACCGCGTACTTGTAGCCCCCAGGTGCCGGGGGGAAGGGACCAAGGAGATCCATCCCCCAGCGCGCGAAGGGCCAAGTAACAGGGATAGTTTGCAATATCGCGGAGGGGAGCCTGGTGCCCTTTGCCATCTTTTGGCAGGCCTCGCACGCGGAGATTAGATCCCGCGCGTCGCGAACCAACGTGGGCCAGTAAAATCCTTGGCGAAGGGCCTTCGCCGCGACCGCCCGCGGAGCCACGTGGGATCCGCAGCTCCCCGAGTGTATGTCCTCGAGAAGCTGGAGTCCGTCGGCCCGCGGGAGGCAGCGAAGAAGGGCGGAAGCCCCCTGCTTGTAAAGCTTCCCGTCCAGCAGGACGTACGCCCTGGCTTTAGCGCGGAGACGCTTCACCTCAACGTCACTGGAAGGTTCCCCCTCGTCCCTTATGCAGGAGATGAGGGGATCCATCCACGAGGCAGCCCGAGTGACCTCGGAAACCTCCGGGACGCGAACCTCAGGATTCGCGTCCGGGAGCGTTATCGAGGGTCTTGTGATGACTTCCAGAAAGGCGCCCTTGGGAAGAGGTTCCCGGGCGCTGGCCACCCGGGCCAACGCGTCGGCCCGGTTATTATCCCGTCGGGGGATGTACCGGGCCTCCAAGCCTTCGAAGTGTCTCTCCATCTTCCGCACTTCGCCCAAGTATAGACTCAGGTTCGCATCGTGGCACAAGTAGGACTTGTCCATTTGGTTGACCACCAGCTGGGAGTCTCCTTTCACTAGGAGGCGGCGGATTCCCAGGGAGCGCGCGAGGCGCAATCCCAGGAGGAGGGCCTCGTACTCGGCGACATTGTTTGTAGCCGGGAACTCGAGTCTGGCGGCGTATTCCAGCATCTCCCCTCCGGGACTCCGGAGGACCACCCCCGCGCCGGCCCCGGCAAGGCACAAGGAGCCATCGAACATGAGTGTCCAATGGTCCTGGCACCGGGGAGGGGCGAGGGGAGTCCTTTCGTCCGCTTCGGCGGTCGGGGTCCATTCCGCCACGAAGTCAGCGAGGACTTGTGACTTGATGGCGGAGCGGCCCGTGAAGGTGAGGGAGAAGGGAGCGAGCTCGGCTCCCCACTTGCCAATCCGGCCGGTGGCCTCCTTGTTCCGCACCACTTCTCCCAGCGGGAGAGATGACGGGACCGTGATTGAGTGCCCGAGGAAGTAGTGGCGGAGCTTTCGCGACGCCATGAGGAGGGCGTAGCACAGCTTCTCCACCTTAGTGTACCGCATCTTAGCCCCTTGAAGGGCCTCGCTGACGTAGTACACAGGACGTTGTTGTCCATCTTGGTCTTTCACGAGCACCGCGCTCACTGCGACGGGGGTCGCGGCGAGGTATAGTAGCAGGGGTTCTCCCGGGGACGGGCTCACGAGCATCGGAGGGCTCGCGAGGTACTTTTTTAGCGCGTCGAACGCCGTCTGGGCCTCGGGAGTCCACCTGAACCCCTCGAGATCCCGAAGGATTTTGAAGAACTGGAGCCCGCGTTCTCCTGACCGCGAGACGAAACGACCCAACGCGGCCAGGCGGCCTGTAAGCCTCTGCACGTCTTTGACGGAACGTGGGGGAGGCATGTCCAGCAGGGCCCGAATTTTTTCGGGATTCGCCTCAATGCCCCGCTGGGACACCAAGAAGCCAAGCAGCCTCCCGCCGCGTACGCCGAAAGCGCATTTTTCCGGGTTGAGCTTCAACCCGTACTTGCGGAGGCTGCAAAAGGTCTCCGCCAAGTCGTCGATGTGTGCGGCCGTGCGGAGGCTTTTGACGACCGCATCGTCAACGTAGACCTCGACATTGCGGCCGATTTGATCCTTCAGGACCAGCGTCATGAGACGCTGGAAGGTTGCCCCGGCGTTTTTCAACCCGAAGGGCATGTGGAGATAGCAGAAGGTGCCGAGGGGAGTTATAAAACTCGTCTTTTCCTCGTCCTCTGCAGCCATTCGAACCTGATGGTATCCCGAATACGCATCGAGGAAGCTCATCAGTTCGCACCCCGCGGTCGAATCGACCAGTTGGTCTATCCGCGGGAGTGGATAGTTATCCTTTGGGCAAGCGCGGTTGAGATCAGTGAAATCCACGCACATCCTCCACTTGCCACTCGATTTCTTCACGAGGACGGGGTTTGCCAACCATTCGGGGTGGAGGACCTCTCGCACGAACCCCGCCTCTAGAAGCTTGGAGACCTCTACCTTGATGGCGTCTTGGCGCTCGAGAGATAACTTCCACAACTTCTGCTTGACCGGGGAGCGGCCGGGGATCACAGCGAGCTTATGCTCAATGATGTCCCGGGCGACGCCTTGCATGTCCGAGGGTTCCCATGCGAAAACGTCTGAGTTTTTGCGAAGGAAGGCCGCGAGCCGCTCGGCGTGCTCCTCGGTGAGGTCTGCTCCGATCCTGACGGTTCTCTCTTCACCTCCCGCGGACAGTCGGACTTTCTGAAGGTCTCCCTCGGGGCGTGGCCTCGGAAATGGCCTCCCGAGGGGAACGGCCGGGGCCGCATGAGATTCAGGGGGAGGCGCCCCCCCCGGGGTCTTGATCACGTTGATGTTCCCGACGGCGGCGGTGGCGCGTTCGTAAAGAGCGCGGGCCACGTTCTGATCGCCTCGAACGGTGATTGCGCCGTGAGGCCCAGGGATTTTCACGCAGAGATAGTTCTGGTGAATCGCCGCCCCCAGGTGGTTGATCGTAGTCCTCCCCATAATAGCGTTGTATGAAGAGGGGAGGTCCACCACATCGAATCGGACCATCTCCGTCCGGTAGTTCTCCGGGGTGCCAAAAGTCATTGGTAGATCGACCTTCCCCACCGGGTGGACGGTCTTCCCGGGAACGAAGCCTTGTAACGGCCCGAGTGCGGGCTGCAGTAGCTTCTCATCGACTTGCATTTCCCTGAACGCCTTCAGGTATAATACGTCGGCGGAGCTCCCACCGTCGACGAGGATACGTGCCAGTTGGCAGTTGTAGACTGTAGCTGAGACGATGAGCGCATCGTCGTGCGGGAAGCGAACCCCGCGCGCATCTTCCGCCGTAAAGGTGAGGGGGACGTCCGACCACTTTGGTGGCGGAGACGCATGCAGCACCCCCACTACCTTCACTTCTCGCGCGTACTCCTTGCGCTGGCGCTTGGAGTCCCGTCTCGCGGCAGATCCCCCCGTAATGACGTTTATGCGTCTTTGGGAGGTTTGGAAGGGGAGCTCCTGAGCTGGGCTCCCTTCTTGCGTTTGTCTTTGCTGCTCGCTCGCAGGAGCGGGGAGCGCGGGCAAAGTTGTCGGGGGAGGCAAGGAGGCAGGGCCCCCTCCCCCCTGGCTACGCTGGTCGAGGAAGGCCGCGAAGTGTTGTAGAAGCTGATGGCATTCTCGAGTAGCGTGGGTACTCGACTTGTGGAAGGTGCACCACACGTTGGCTGTGCCCTCCTTGCTCTCCTTGGCGCGGTTTTCGCGCCCGCGGGAGGATTGTCCAGCGTAACCCTTTGACTTAGGAGGGGCGCGACTGCCTTTGGCGCTGTCGCGCGAGCCGCCTCCGCCCTCGAGGACGAAAGCGTCCCGAGGCCGTGGCTCGCGACGATCACTTCTTCGGGGACGTTTGCTGGAGGGGTCCCTTGGCTCCCGGTAGGCGGGGGCAGGAGCCCCCTGGTTCTTTTTCCAAAGATCGTCCTCCTCCGCGCGGGCGTACTTCTCAAGTACGGTGAAGAGTTCGTCGGCGGAGGTGGGGCAGCTCCGAGAGAGCCTCCGGTGGAGCTCCCCGGGGAGTATCCCGCTCTTGCACGCTTCGATGACCATGGAGTCAGGGACATGCGCCACTTTGCTTTTTACCTGAGCGAAGCGCTTAAAGAAGCTGCGGATAGTCTCCCCTGTCCTCTGCCGGACGGTGTAGAGCTGGGACGAGTCCAAGGGCCGCACATAGTTGCCTTGGAAGTTCGCACAAAATTCGCGCTTCAACTGCACGAAGGACTTGATGGATCCCGCCTTCAGGTTGTAGAACCATGAGCGTGCGATGCCCGTGAGGTAGAGGGGGAAGACATTGCATTGCACTGTCTCGTCCCCCCCGGCCGCTGAGATGGCCGTCGAGTACACCTGCACAAACTCGTAAGGATCGGCCTCACCATTGTAATGCTCGATGTGCGGCGGGCGGTAAGGCCGCGGCCAGCGTATGCAGCGGAGACGGCTGCACAACGGTTGGTTGGTCCCTTCAACTTCCTTGGGGGATCCATGGTCGCCGTCATTGCTTGTCGGGGACGCGTGCTCATTGTCGGAGTCTGGAAGGGGTGGCAGCGGTCCGCCGGTTTGGCGGTGTCGTCTCTTTTCTTCCGGGTTGGTTGAGCTGACCTCTTGGGCATCAAGGTATCCCTCAGGAGTGGTGGCAGCTTCTTTGAACGGTCTTTTCCCTCGGACGATTTGGGAGCGCGTCTCCGCGCGCCCGTGGGTTCGGGGGAGTCCTGACCGATGACGGGAGGTGGTTTCTCCGGACCTGGCGGTACGCATTCGCTCGACCTCCTCCCTTGTGAAGCGGGTCTGATCCGCTGGGGGCGCCCGCGGGGGCGGCCCCGGAGGGGGAGGGAGCTAATGCGCGTTTGCCACAGTCCCAGTGGACGCTGCCGGCGCGCGGACCGGGCCATGCGCCGGGTCCGCGCTCGGTTCGGCGGCGGGAGTGGTCCCAGCTCGAGTCCCCGGGGCGTCCGCGGGAGCGGGCGGTGCACCGATCACGGGCGTCGGCCCACGGAGGCTGCCGGGCTCAGGCGCCGGGGTTGTGCCCGGCGCGGCGGTAGCCGCTCGCGGGGGTTCTGGGCCCGGGGCCGGGCGACCCCCAGAGGCTGGGGAGGGCTCGGAGACGAGTTGACTCCCCAGCGCGGGAAGTGTCCCCGGGGTCGGATATGGCCCGGGCGCACCCCCGGGAACGGGGAACATCCCCGGCCCGGGAGAGGCGGGGTTCCCCATGAAGAATTGGGGCGGGGCCCCCATGAACGGATACGGAGGCGGATAGACAGGAGCCGGGGGCCGCACCAGGATGCGCAGCAGCTCTTCCAGGGTGTGCTGGGTACGAAGCTGGCCCTGGATCAAAGCCCCCAGCATGGGATCTCCGCAGACCGGAACGGAGAGTTGGGGCGCACTAGGCCCTGGAAGCTCGGTTGCGGCCGCTGGGTCGGAAACGAGGGCCCTTTGGCCGGAGGCCGCGAGTAGAGGAAGCGAGTCCTCCGCCCGCGCACTCCCGGGGGGCAGGGCCGCAGAGGCCTCATCTCGCGGATGCGGAGCCGGGTTACTAGGACCAGCGCTCTCGGGAGATGAGAGGGCTTGAGCTCTGGTGGTTGCGGGAGCCATGGCGATTCGTCGCGGTCCCCACGGACGGCGCCAGCTGTCGTGGTATTACGGATACCCCGGCAGGTTCGGACGTGCGCAGCACGAGTACAGCGGCGCGAGTAGACCGAGTTACCGGTCTCCTCCCGCCGGGCAACACAAAAAGTGACACGGAGGTTTATACAGGTTCGGGTCCCAGTGGGGGCCCTAGTCCTGTTGGCTCTCTCCGGACGCGAGTCCGCTGGGGAGGTGAGCTCTCGGGGAGAGGTCTCCAAGAGAGCCGGGAATTGTGTTTCTATGAAATGAATTCGAATCCCTGAAAAAGGGTACAAGAGGGGTTTATATAGCCCCTAAGAAATACAAAAGACGAAAATGCCCTCGCTGCAACCGTCGGATGGAAGGGCGAAGACGTCCTTTGGCCTGACGGACGGCCTGGATGCTTGACACGTGGCGCCAAGGGCCTCCTAGAGGCCCCACGGTCAACAACAGTTCTTCATGGGCCAGGGCTCCCCAGAACCCTCCGGGGCTCCGGGGACCTCCGGACCTCACCGGGTGTCACCGGGGTCCCGGGGACCCTCCGGGTGTCACCGGGAGTTACCGGGGTCCCGGAGACCCTCCGGGAGTCACCGGGTGTCATCGGGGGCCGGGGACTCCGGGTCTCACCGGGAGTTACCGGGGGTCCCGGAGACCCTCCGGGTGTCACCGGGGGCCGGGGACGCTCCGGGTTTCACCGGGAGTTACCGGGGTCCCGGAGACCCTCCGGGTGTCACCGGGTGTCACCGGGGTCCCGGAGACCCTCCGGATGTCACCGGGGGCCCGGGGACCCTCCGGGTCTCACCGGGAGTTACCGGGTTCCCGGAGACCCTCCGGGTGTCACCGGGCGTCACCGGGGGCCGGGGACGCTCCGGGTCTCACCGGGAGTTACCGGGGTCCCGGAGACCCTCCGGGTGTCACCGGGTGTCACCGGGGTCCCGGAGACCCTCCGGGTGTCACCGGGCGTCACCGGGGGCCCGGGGACCCTCCGGGCCTCACCGGGAGTTACCGGGGTCCCGGAGACCTTCCGGGCCCCACCAAGGGCCCGATGCCTTCGGGTCTCACCGGGTTCCACCGTGGCCACCTTGGGACTACGTGGGACCGCTGGGGATTCCCCCAACAATCCTGTTCAACATTCTAGAACTAAGCATATTGAAATACGGCACCACTTTATTAGAGATCATGTGGCAAAAGGAGATATTGATGTGAATTATGTTAGAACTGATATGCAACTAGCAGATATTTTCACCAAACCCTTAGATGAATCAAGATTTTGCTTTTTAAGAGGTGAACTGAACATTATTGATATATCAAATGCTAGTTGATCTAAAATAACTGTCTGATTTTCCTGTCCTCCCGCCTTTTTGTGCTTGATGACAAAGGGGGAGAGATTTTTGAGTTTCTTGCTTCATTATTGACATTGTTTATGCTTAGGGGAGAGATTGGGGAGAAAGATTTTTGAGATATCTCATGATCTATTATTATAAATTCATCATTATAGATTCACTCTTAAATCTCAAATGACTCATATGGGTATGTACATATGCATGCATTTAGGGGGAGTTCCCGAATATCTGTTAATTATGCATGTACTTAGGGGGAGTCATTTGATTTTATTCATTTAAACACTTGTTGTCATCAATCATCAAAAAGGGGGAGATTGTTGCATCTAGGCCCTTTTATGTTGATTTTGATTATTGATGACATTAAGTGTTTTGGACTATCCTTGTCTTTGAGCTATTTCTATGCAGAGCGATTTCTGTAAAGTCTGCAAGTGATCCGGGAAGATCTGCAGGTCACAGGTCCAAAGTCGCAAGCGTAAGGTCGCAATGTTGGCTGTGGTCGCAGTTAAAGGTTGGAAGTCAAGGTCGCAAGTGCAAGGTCACCAAAACGAAAGTTGCAAGGTTTAAAGATGCAAAGGACCTAAGGTAATATTTGTTTTATTTTGACCGATCTCGGTGTTTGGAGTTTGATCGGTTTAGGAAATTATTTCTTAGTTTTAACCGTACTATAAAGAGGAGTGGAAAAAGTCCTCTTTTTATCTCCAACATAAACCGAGAAATTTAGGTCATTGCATTGCATCTTTTTGGTTGGATTTGATTTGAACTTAAATTGAGTTATTTGGATTTTCAGTTGAGTTTTTGACAGCAGAAGAGTTTTTGCTTTTTCTAGAAAGATCTAGGCAGATCTGGCTTTTGCTTCTGTTGACAAAAATGTAGTCATTTAAATTATCTTTCAAACGAGCTATTAAACTCTCAATTTAGATTTCTGGATCAAAAGTTATAGATGTTTTTAACGGACTGTCAGTTATTTGGTTTTTCAGTTTAGTTTTTGATAGCAGAAGAGTTTTTGCATTTTCTGGAAAGATCTAGAGAGATCTGGCTTTTTCTTCTGTTGACAAAAAGATAGTCCTTTAAAATATCTTTCAAATGAGATATTAAACACCTCTTTTGGATTTCTGGATTTAAAGTTATAGCTTTTTTACTTTCAAGCTGACTGTCAGTTTGCATAACTGACTGTCAGTTTGAATGTCAGTTTAGTGTAACTGACAATTGTCCAGAGAGAGTGTTTTTTGGTCTCAAATTTTTTGTACTAAACTGACTGTCAGTTTGTCCATACTGACTGTCAGTTGGGGTTTCGACCAGAGAGTGTTTTTACTGTGTTTCTATTTGATTCTAGTCGAGCCAGTACACAAACTGACTGTCAGTTTGTGTAACTGACTGTCAGTTGCGTGTTCCAGCTTTCCTGTTTTGGCTGCAAACGGCTAGCTATTTTTTATCCGTAAATTTTGTCGGCCGTTGTGCACTAAACTGACTGTCAGTTTGGATTGCTGATTTTCAGCCCTAGCTCCAACGGTTCATTTGATTCTTGAGGCTATAAAAAGGGGCTTTGGGCATAAGTTTTATATAACAAGCAACAGCATTTCATATACACTCTTGAGCATTAGTTTCTTATATAAAATCTTGATCTTTTGATCAAGTCGAGTGCTTTCCGATCCACCGAGAGTTTCAGTTCTTTTGCATTTGCATATACTTAGCTTCTCGGTGCGTGTTTGGAGGTCTAGAGAAGACCTCGCTGCCTGTTACTCTTGGTGAGCGCCCTCACCTAGACGGTTCGGAGGCGTGGCCGTTGATCTCTCCATTCGAAGATTGTTGGAGAGGCTCGGCAAGTGTGTACAAGGCATCGGTGCTCGCCTTTCCGGAGTGGACAAGGAGCAACCTTAGTTGATAATACTCTTCGTGAGTATTGAGGCAAGACTCAAGTGATTGGAGTGCTTCAACGAGGATTAGTGGAGACTGGGCGAGTCTCCGATACCTCGGTAAAAATCATTGTGTTCGTTTTCTTTCCCTTGCTTACATTATTTGTTCTTGATTTGTTCTTTATTTGCTTTAAGTTTTAAAGTTTTTAAAGCCTCCTATTCACCCCCCCTCTAGTCGGCATCCTTGATCCAACAGCATGTAAAATCACCCAAAAATACTTGAATGTTTCTTGTAATAGATTGAAATTTGTAACTTGTTCTTGAGCTATAGCATAATTTACTTGCTAAAATTGGATGAAATTCGTGATCCACAGCTTGGAAAATCAATCAAAAAGACTTCTTCTATCTTGTAATAGATCAAAATTGGGAACAAGTTCTTGAGCTATAGCATGCAAAATGAGTCAAAAACCTTTTTTTGTATCTTTTACTGGACCAAAATCTGGAAAGAGTTTTTGAGCTATGGTAATTTGCCGGCCAAAACTGGATGAAATTCGTGACATATAGCATTTAATGTCACCCAAAAATAATTCTCCGTATCTTGTAATAGACCAATATTTGAAACTACGCTGTCTTAATTTGCCCGATAAAACTGGACGAAATTCGCAACCTATAGTATGAAAAATCAACCAGAAATTTGCAACAAGTTCTTGAGCTATAGCATAATTTGCCGGCCAAAACTGCACGTAATCTTGACCTTGTTGTAGTATTTCGAATGCCCCGGTAGGTTTCTTTGAACGTGTGTAACACGTGTACAGCGACGCGAGCTGACCGTGCGACCGGTCACCTCCCGCCGAGCAAGCACATAGATTGACGCGGTGATTTTTATACAGGTTCGGGTCCCGGTGAGGGCCCTAGTCCTGTCGGCACCCTTCGAACGTGAGTCCGCTGGGGAGGTGCTCTCTCAGGGAGACAGGTCTCCAAGGGATCCTATTGTTTTTGAGTGTGTAAATGAATTGGAATTGGTTAAAAATGAGGTACAAGGGGGTATATATAGGCCCCAAAACATGCAAAAGACCAAAAAGCCCTAGCTACGGCCGTTGGATTGAGGGGCAACAACGTCATTCTGCTGGCCAGGGGACTCGGATGCTTGACAAGTATCCTTGCCAATTCCCGAGGCCCTCCTCACGTGACCCACGTGTGAACCTGCGCAGGGGTCCTTCGTGGTTTTTCCCGAACTGCCTCCGGGACCTTGATCACTGGACCGGTGGCGGCGCCCGGGACACTGATCACCGGGTCGGTGGCGGCGCCCGCGACACGGGTCATCGGGCCCGTGACACGGGTCATCGGGCCCGTGGCGACGCTCGGGGTAGGGGTCCTCGGGACGATTCCCACCAGGCCGGTGGCGGCGCCCGGGACGAGGGCTCCGGGGCTCTTCTCACCGGGTCAGTGGCGGCGCCTGGGACACGGGTCACAGGGCCGGTGGCGGCGCCCCGGGACATGGGCCATCGGGCCAGTGGCAGCGCCCGGGTCATGGGTCCCCAGGACGCTTCTCACCGGGCCCGTGGTGGCACCCGGGACATGGGCCATCAGGCCAGTGGCGCCGTCCGGGACATGGGTCCCCAGGATGCTTCTCATCGGGCCGGTGCCGGCGCCCGGGTCAGGGGTTCCGGGGGCGCTTCTCACTGGGCCGGTGGCGGCGCCCAAATCATGGGTCCACGGGACGCTTCTCACCAGGCCCGTGGTGGTGCCCGGGACACGGGTCATCGAGCCAGTGGCGGCGCCCGGGACATGGGACCTAGGGACGCTTCTCACCAGGCTAGGTGGCAGCCCCCAGGACGTGAGTCACCGGAGCCCTTATCACCAGGACTGATCGGGCGGAGATTTCCCACAACAGAGTCCCCGGGACGCTTCTCACTGGGCTCGTGGCGGTGCCTGGGACATGGGTCCCCATACACTTCTCACCGGGCCGGTGATGGCGCCCAGGACACGGGTCACCGGGCCGGTGGCGACGCCCGGGTCATGGTTCCGCGGGACGCTTCTCACTGGGCCCGTGGCGGCGCCCGGGTCATGGGTCCTTGAGACGCTTCTCACCGGGCTGGTGAGGGCACCCGGGACACGGGTCATCGGGCCAGTGGCGGCGCCCAGGACATGGGTCCCCGGAACACTTCTCATCGGGCCAGGTGGCAGCCCCCGGGAGGTGAGTCACCGGGGCCTTTATCACCAGGACTGATCGGGCGGAGATTTCCCCCAACAAAGTCCCCGGGACGCTTCTCACCAGGCCCGTGGCGGCGCCTAGGACACGAGTCCCCAGGACGCTTCTCACCGGGCCAGGTGGCGGCCCCTGGAATGTGAGTCACCGGGGCCCTTATCACTGGGACTGATCGGGCAGAGATTCCGACCCATGACAAGGGTCACCGGCCCGGTGAGAAGTGCCCCGGGAACCCCATGTCCCAGGCACCGCCACAGGCCCGGTGAGAAGTGCCCCAGGAACCCCATGTCCCAGGCGCCGCCACAGGCCCGGTGAGAAGTGTCCCAGGGACCCATGTCCCGGGCGCCGCCACCGGCCTGGTGAGAAGCGTCCGACAAGGGTCATCAGGCCGGTGGCGGCGCCCAAGACACGGGTCACCGGGCCAGTGGCGGCGCCCGGGACACGAGTCATCAGACCAGTGGTGGCGCCCGGGACATGGGTCTCCGGAATGCTTCTCACCGGGCCAGGTGGCGGCCCCCGGGACGTGAGTCACCGGGGCCCTTATCACCGGGACTGATCGAGCGGAGATTTCACCCAACAGACCTATAGCATGTAAAATCTCCTAAAAGCACTTCCTCACAAGACCAAGATTTCAAACTTGTTCTCGAGCTATAGCATAATTTGCCTGCTAAAACTAGACAAAGTTCATGACCTATAGCATGGAAAATCTGGCAAAAACACCTTTTCATTTCTTATAATGGACCCAAATTGGGAATAAGTTCTTGAAATATAGCATAATTTACCTATAAAACTAGACGAAATTCATGACCAATTGCAAGGAACATCAACTAGAAACACTTTTTCATATTCAATAATAGACCACAACTTGGAACAAAGTTCTTGAGCTATTACATAATATGCCAGCCAAAACTGAAAGAAATTGTGATGTATTAATTTGCCCACTAAAATTGAACGAATTTCGTGACATATAGTATGAAAAATCAACCAGAAATTTGGAACGAGTTCTTTAGCAAAAGCATAATTTGGAACAAGTTCTCGAGCTACAGCATAATTTGCCCGCTAAAACTGGACAAAGTTCGTGACCTATAACATGAAAAATCTGGCAAAAACACTTTTTTGTATCTTATAATGGACCAAAATTTGGAACAAGCTCTTGAGATATAGCACAATTTACCTGCTAAAACAAGACTACATTCATGACCTATTGCATGCAACATCAACAAAACACACTTTTTTCGTATTTTATAACAAACAACAACTTGGAACCAAGTTCTTGAGGTATTGCATCATATGCCAGACAAAACTGAAGAAAATTTGTGACCTATAGCATGTAAAACCAGCCAAAACACATCTTTGTTTCGTAAAATAGGCCTAATTTACAAACAACTTCTTGAGCTTTAGCATAATTTGCCCACCAAAATCGGATGAAATTAGTGACCTATAGCGTGCAAAATCAAACGAAAACACTTTTTTCATATTTTATAATAGACCACAACTTGGAACAAAGTTCTTGAGCTATTGCATAATATGCCAACCAAAACTGAACAAAATTCGTGACCTATAGTATGTAAAACCAGCCAAAAACACCTCATTGTTTCGTATAGTACGCCTAATTTACAAACAAGTTCTTGAGCTTTAGCATAATTTGCTCACCAAAATCGGATGAAATTGGTGACCAATAGTGTGCAAAATCAAACGAAAACACTTATTTATATTTTATAATAGTCCAGAATTTGGAACAAGTTCTTAGGCTATGGCATAATTTGCTAATCAAAATTGGACAAAATTTGTGGCCTATAGCATGTAAAATCTCCCAAAAATACTTCTTATCTTGTGATGGACCAAAATTTAGAACAAGTTCTTGAGCCATGCATAATTTGCCTACTAAAATTGGATGAAATTTGTGACTATCGCACGGAAAATTGGGAAAAAACTCTTTTTCGTATCTCACGATAGGTGTTTTTGGCCAATTTTGAGCTATAGTCTAATTTGTCTACAAAAGTTGGACGAATTTGTGACCTACAGCTTGTAAAATTGGCCAAAAACACCACTTCGTTTCTTATGATAGATCAAAAATTTCGATCAAGTTCTTGTCCTATCGCAGAATTTGCGCGCCAAAGTTGAATGAAATTCGTGACCTACAACATGACTCTTAATTTGCTCGCAAAAACTGGATCAAATTCTTGACCTGTAGCATGGACAATCAATCAAAAACACTATTTTGTATCTGTAATAGATTAAAATTTAGAGCTATAGTATGAAAAATAAATCAAAACCTTTTTTTTGTATCTTTTACTAGGACCAAAATCTGGAACAAGTCCTTAAGCTATAGCAATTTGCCGGCCAAAACTCGACAAAATTCGTGACATATAGCATTTAAAATCACCCAAAAACAATTCTTTATATCTCTTCATATACCAATATTTCAAACTGTGATATCTTAATTTGCCCGCAAAAACTGGACGAAATTCATGAAAAATCAACCAGAAATTTGGAACAAGTTCTTGAGCTATAGCATAATTTGGTACAAGTTCTTGAACTATAGCATAATTTGCCGGCCAAAACTAGACGAAATTCGTGACCTATAGCATAAAATATCCTAAAAACACTTCCTTACAAGACCAAGATTTGAAACTTGTTCTTGAGCTATAACATACTTTGCCCGCCAAAATTGGACAAAGTTTGTGACTTATTATATGGAAAATCTGGCAAAAACATTTTTTCATATCTTATAATGGACCAAAGTTTGGAACAAGTTCTTGAGATATAGCATAATTTACCTGCTAAAACTAGATGAAATTCATGACCAAAACATGGAACAAGTTATTGAGCTATAGTATAATTTGTCCACAAAAGCTGGACGAAATTAGTGACCTACAGCATGTAAAATTGGCCAAAACACCACTTCGTTTGTTATGATAGACCAAAAATTTCAATCAAGTTCTCGTCCTATCGCATAATTTGCACTCCAAAGTTGGATGAAATCCATAACCTACAACATGTCTCTTAGTTTGCTCGAAAAAACTGAATGAAATTCTTGACCTATAGCATGGAAAATCAATCAAAAACACAGTTTTGTATCTTTTACTATACCAAAATTTGGAACACATTCTGGTGCTGTGGCATAATTTGTTGGCCAAAACTGTTGAATGTATCTTCTGAGATTGTGATTTGCCTACTAAAACTAGACAAAGTTCATGACCTATAGCATGGAAAATCTGGCAGGAACACCTTTTCGTATCTTATAATGGACCGAAGTTTGGAACAACTTTTTGTGATATAGCACAATTTAGCTGCTAAAACTAGACAAAATTCAATCAAAAACATTGTTTTGTATCTTTTGCCAGACAAAAATTTGGAACACGTTCTAGTGTTGTGGCATAAAATGTTAGCAAAAACTGGATGAAATTCATCACCTGTAGCGTGTAAAATCACCCAAAAACACTTGAATGTATCTTGTAATAGATTGAAATTTCAAATTTGTTCTTGAGCTATAGAATAATTTACTTGCTAAAATTTGACGAAATTTGTGATATATAGCTTGGAAAATCAATCAGAAACACTTCTTCTATCCTGTAATAGATAAAACTTTAGAACAAGTTCTTGAGCTATAGCATGAAAAATCAATCAAAAACCTTTTTTTGTATCTTTTATTGGACCAAAATCTGGAAAAACTTCTTGAGCTATAGTAATTTGCCGGCCAAAACTGGATGAAATTTGTGACATATAGCATTTAATATCACCCAAAAACAATTCCCTGTATCTCGTAATAGACCAATATTTGAAACAGCGATGTCTTAATTTTCCCGATAAAACTGGACGAAATTCGTGACCTATAGTATGAAAAATCAACCAAAAATTTGCAACAAGTTCTTGAGCTATAGCATAATTTGTCGGCCAAAACTAGCCGAAATTCATGACCTATGGCATGTAAAATCTCCTAAAAACACTTTCTACCAAGACCAAGATTTGAAACTTGCTCTCGAGCTATAGCATAATTTGTCCGCTAAAACTAAACAAAGTTCGTGACATATAGCATGGAAAATCTGGAAAAAAACACATTTTCGTATCTTATAATGGACCAAAAATTGGAACAAGTTCTTGAGATATAGCATAATTTACCTGCTAAAACTAGATGAAATTCATGACCAATTGCATGGAACATCAACCGGAAACACTTTTTCATATTTTATAATAGACGACAACTTGGAACAAAGTTCTTGAGCTATCGCATAATATGCCAACCAAAACTGAACAAAATTCATGACCTATAACATATAAAACAAGCCAAAAACACATCTTTGTTTCATATCATAGACCAAATTTACAAACAACTTCTTGAACTTTAGCATAATTTGCCCGCTAAAATCGGATGAAATTAGTGACCTATATAGCGTGGAAAATCAAACAAAAACACTTATTCATACTTTATAATAGTCCAGAATATGGAACAAGTTCTTAGGCTATGGCATAATTTGCCAGTCAAAACTGGAAAAAATTCGTAGCCTATAGCATTTAAAATCTACCAAAAACACATCTTATCTTGTGATGGACCAAAATTTAGAACAAGTTCTTGAGCCATGCAGAATTTGCCTACAAAAATTGGATGAAATTTGTGACTATAGCATGGAAAATTGGGGAAAAACATTTTTTTGTATCTTATGATAGACCAAATCTTGGAACAAGTTATTGAGCTATAGTACAATTTGTCTACAAAAGCTAGATGAAATTTGTGACCTACAACAATCCTATCGCATAATTTGCACGCCAAAGTTGGATGAAATATGTGACCTACAACATATCTCTTAATTTGCTCACAAAAATTGGATGAAATTCTTGACCTATAGCATGGAAAATGTTCTTGTGCTGTGACATAATTTGTTGGCCAAAATTGGATGAAATTCGTGATCTGTAGCATGTAAAATCACCCAAAAACACTTGTATGTATCTTATACTTGATTGAAAATTGAAAATTGTTCTTGAGCTCTAGCATAATTTACCTACCAAAATTTGACAAAATTTGTGATCTATAACTTGGAAAATCAATCAAAACCATTTCTTCTATCTTGTAATAGATCAAAATTTAGAACAAGTTCTTGAGCTATAGCATAATCTACCCGCCCAAATCCATGACCTATGGCTTGGAAATCAAACAAAAACTTTTTTTCGTATCTTATAGTAGGCCAGAATTGGACGAAATTTGTGACCCTATAGCTTCGAAAATCAGCCAAAAACACTTCTTGTTATATTATATTATATGAATATTTAGAACAAACTATTGAGCTATAGCATAATTTGTTGGACAAAACTTGACAATAGCATGGAAAATCCTCCGAAAACATTTCTTCGTATCTTATGGTAGACCAAGATTTAGAACAAATTCTTTTAGCTATAACATAATTTTCCCGCTAAAACCTACTGTAATTTGTGACCTATATAGCATGTGATATTAGCCAAAAACACTTCATTGTTTCTTATAATAGGCTAAAATTTGGAACAAGTTATTGAGCTATTGCATAATTTGCCCCCAAAAACTGAATGAAACTCATGACCTATAGCATGGAAAATCAAGCAAAAACACTTTTTTATCTTATAATAGACCTTAATTTTGAACAAGTTCTTGGGCTGTAGCATAATTGGCCTACCAAAACTGAATGAAAATTGTAACCAATTGCATGGAAAATCAGCCAAAATGCACTTCTTCATATCTTATATTAGACCATGATTTGGAACAATTTCTTGAGCTATGCAATACTTTGTCCACCAAAATTCGTTACCTATAGCATGGAAAATCAACCAAAGCCACTTCTACATATCTTTTAATAGTCCAAAATTGGGAACATGCCAGAGCTATCACATAATTTGTGCATCGAAATTGGACGAAATTCGTGACCTATAAAATGGAAAATCAGCTATGTCTTATAATTTGGAAAAGTTTATGAGCAATAGCATAACTTGCCCCCAAAACATGAAGAAATGTGTGACCTACAACAAAGAATGCCAAAAACACTTATCTAATAGACCAAAATCTGGAACATGTTTTTGAGCTATAGCATAATTTTCCCCCAAAACATGAATTCATAGTGTACCGGAATTGACGTAAATCTGTGAGGTAACATTTGGTGATGCTCATTGATAATCAACTGAAATATGTTAAATTATATGAAATATAGCATGCTAGATCAGCTACCACACTTGCAATTCATAATGTACTGAAACTGGACAAAAATCATAATCTTGCACCTTTTAGTGAATGCTGCTGGATGATGCCGAGCAACTCCCCTTCCTCTCTTTACAGGACCTTAGCCAGTAAGTATCCATTATCTCATTGTTCCCTGAACTTTAGTATCTTCTCCGAATTTGTCTTCATGTGCTTGCAAGCCGCATGTCAAGTATGTGCCCTGGTCCCGAGGATATCCAGTTTCTGTTTTAGCATTTGATTGTGTCGACGTGTTTTTGGTGTTGCCTCTTAGTTGGAGGTTTGGGTTGCTCATGGCGGTGTTTTCTTTGGTGGTGCAGCTGATGGTGTCTGGTGCCTTCAGTGCGTTTGTTTGGACAATTGTTTGGTCAATATTCCACCTTGAGTTCGGCATTACCCAGGATGTAAATAACCTCTACCTATATGAAATGATGATTGTTGTGAGATCCCCAAAATTGTCATAAAGGAATAGCATAACGGAGTAATGTTTCCCTTGCATTTTAACTTGTTATTTGTTATTTATAATATACACTGAAATCTATAACATACTGACATCAAAGGTTGGCTGAACTGGCAGGGTGGTGTGATTTTCAATGTTTGTTTTTAACAACATTGTGCCGTTGGAAGCACAACTATCTGACGCACGAGTCAATTTACTTTTGGAACCAGATGGCCGCCGAGGATACACCTGTTGTAGAAGCCTGAGCCAGCGGTTGGCTGAACATTGTGATTGCAGCTTGCATTCTCTACACCGTGTATGCTATATCATCAGCAAATGTATATCGCTGGCTGCTTTAAGAGACGTTTTTTGTACAGCTACGATGCAATTCAATGTACAGAGAATCATTCACATGCATTCACATACCTCAGAACAGAACTGAACATCATCGTACGCTGTTTAAAGCTTTTCATTTGTATTTTGAGTTATGGGTGCACAACTTGAAATTTGAATTAGCCTCAATGATTTTCTTAAGTACAGCAAATGGTGAAAGGAATAGATCGACAGCATCATGCTCACTGGAATAGACAAATGCCAATGCTATAAGAGACTAAATTATATTCAGACACATCTGATTTTAACGGCATTTATCATGTAGGCATCAATCCCAGAGAACATAACGGAACAAAGTTGGCATAATGGTCTTATTTCTGCAAACATTCACTAAAATAAAAAGGAAAAAAAATCTTACAAACATTTGTCACAGATGTGCAAGCGGCCAGCAGCACTTATGTTATAATACACTGCAACCTCCTTTAATTACCTTCTCTTCTAACAATACAAGTCCCAGATCGTCCATATCAACATGGAAAAAAAAAAAAAGGCCAGCAGAATATAATGAAACTGAACAACATCCTGAAACAACTGCGAAAGAACAGTCTCAAGTCCATTGTGCACAGTAAATATAACTTTTAAGTAAAGTTGTTAGGAGAATCCGCCAATTATTTTGTTCTGAAGAGATTTTTTTTTTATGAACAGAGCAAGAGGAAAGTAAGGAAATTCCAATATCTCATCACTGGGTGTCTAGTAATGAACCACTGATCTTTTTTCAAATATCCAAAAAAAAGGGTTCATAAACCTCATTTATCATCCCTAAGCTTGTGCCGCGGGACTACCATGGATAATGTTATTACTGTACATATTCTTTTTGTACAATTCTACATTTTACCTCTGAAAATGAAACACGTTTAACCTGCCACAGAAGCTCTCCAAAACTTGATGAAAGTCACCAACAGCAATATCAACCAAAACTGAAACCTTCAACATTGAGTAGCATTGGTGAGACTTGAAACCTGCCACATACACAAACAGTTTAGGCAAACAAAAATAGTGTTCACAAAAATATAACACAGTATATGAAAATCCACAACATTAATCCATGCACGTAAAACATCTGATTACATATTATAGAGAATCAACATTGCAACACACAAATGTGAACAAACAAGACAAAATTGAAGAACAACTAGCAAAGTCACAACATAAGCAAGCAAGACATAAGGCATGTCAGTTCAGAACCACATGTGAAGTCCACATATAGTGGCAATTTTGCAGCCAACTAGATACCTCATACAAGGGTAAGCCCAGTTTATCAAGTGCCAAGTATGTGTGCCTAAAGGTTTGCCAGCTTAAATATAATAAACAGGAGTTGACACACAGGTGGCAAAAAACACTAGGATGAAAAAAGCACCACCTCGTTACAATTTCTGTTAAGTAGACACAGCATCTTTCAAGAGAAAAAAAGATCTCTATCATGTTCAATGTTTATTGGACTCCAAGCCGAAAAACCCAATGATCAGTAGCCATAAAGGTGCCTTTGAGCCAGCCAATGGTATTGAAACACTGTAACTTTGTTTCTATTCCTTAAGCCTCAAGTATAGCCACTGTAGCAATAAAGAAATAAAACAGATGACTCTGGTTAGTGCAGTAAATATGAATTAGAAGAGTCCAGCATTTTGCATTCATCACCAATACATTCTCCAGAATAAAGAAACCTAAGATGATCATTAATGGACTGAAAGTTCAACTTGTGTTAAAGCTCAGCAAATGTTCATGTACATTCTGTCAATTTTTTCCTATGTTCTCTCCTTTTCACACATGAAACAGTGCAAAGCATTGACGGAACATTCCTCAACTAATGCAAGAATTAAATACTCTAAAATCCACCAGGCAAATGAACCACAAGACCAAAAACTGGTCATATACATTAAAAAAAACTTGAAAAAGAACAGAGCCAGATCTTAAGTATGAAACTATGCAACATAACTACTATACATAACACACAGCAGTTTTACAGCATATATAAAACCAAAGTAGAAATTAGGACACCTTCCCATCCTCACATTTTCATCAATTAATGCTCCAGAACCCACACATTACATGCCTATATTTTAGTACAAGCAGTTTTATTTCCTTTAAAATATTCATACCCAAACATAGCCCTGAAGATTAAATGAGATATTTTCTCCTTAAGGTGTATTTGATATGATTCAAAATGTATAACAACTTTTATCTTTGAACGTGACTTGACAAATTTTAACTCCATTTCCCTCAGTGCAATTGGTACTGATGTCTAACTAGTGCCGTCCTACTACGTACAAAATTTATTTGGAAAAAATATTATTATGCAACAATATGACCATTCGCTGACAAGTCAAATGAACTAGAGCTCTTCAATGTCCACAACAAAACTCGCAATCCTTTCCCCCTTTCATAAATTCTTAAGACACTCATAATAGCACAGGTTCAAATTGAGTGGCAAATCAAATCAGCTGACTCAACCAGGTAAATTAACTTGTGTTGGACAAGGATCAAGAAGCCCGAGCATAGGATAAAGGTTTTGAAAACCATCAGAAACTGGCTGGTTACTGCCAGATGCCAGTCTTAACAACCATGGCCTGTAGGCCCCGTATTGTAGATACCAGCTGGTATTACGAATGATGTTATGCTATTTTGAATGTAGAAATCAGTGGTTATCCAAGGTTGAGGATACACACAAACTTGAGAAATACAAAGAAAAAGGGAAAAGAGATGAACTTCGCTAGAAAACAACCGGAAACCAGTTGGTTACCCATACCAGTAGGGACTGGCATTTCTAGCAGCCACTTTCCAGCATACCAACAAGGATTGATATTTCTTCAGAATAATTGTTCACAACCCTACCCAGGATGCGTTAAATTTCTATCAATGTCTCCATGATGTCTTCAAAACTACAGTACTGTTGGTTCATTTGACAACAGTGCAATACCACGGATGGGCCTGCTTTCTATCTGACCAAGCTGAAATTGAAAAATAGAAATGCCATGGAATAGTGCAGAAGTATAATACATATAGCAGTTAGTTCTCTACCGCTTTGTAAGTTTAAGTAGAATAGACACAAAAAATTCAGCTCATTCAAATGAAGTGATACCATTACATGCAAGGTAGTCAAAATTGCAATTTGAGTCCTAGAATCTTATAATTCTACAACCATACTTGCGCAAAACAACTCGAGTCTTATGAATCTTAAATTGGTAGAATCTTAATAGGGCTATCATTTCTAATAAAATTTTTCAGAGGATCACAATCTTGATCTTATAAATAATCCTAACCGATTCTACTAATCCTGTTATTCATGTGTGAATTAATTGTCAACGACATTGTTTTCACCTCCAGTAGAGATAGTTAAAAGATTATGTATCTTTATATTTATGAATAAAATATATTTAAGAACATCATTTTGTTGTGAGAATACACTGTTGAAAAAAGCAGTCAACTAAAGTAAGCTTGTTAGAATATACTCTAATATAATACTAATGACATGAAATTTATAATATTGTAACTTGTATGATAGCAGGTCTATATAACTTGTATAATAATGGTTTACTAAACAATTCTATAAATTTTTAGTAAATTTATATAAATAAAACCTCAAAGTATAAAATAAGTATTTTTAAAATCTGGTAGAATCCAAAAGATGTTATGACTTGATTGCACAATTTGACTATTGACAAGACATATCAATTTTGACTAATTACACATTGCAATATTCACCATCTATATCCATAACACAGAACAGTCAGTTTTACACAGATTGTCATAATGTAAGGGCATAGAGTAGTAATGGTTGAACTCAGAAAAAAAAAATTTCTGAACTTGTATCTTAGTCACTTGGTTAGCTAGAATACTTCTTTCTTCAAGCAACTTCTGGTGGCCGTTCTGGAGGACTCATCCTAAATATTTCCTTATAACAACATTGAATCATCCATATAGACAGTTACATAAATACAGGTTGGCCCAATATTGAGGGTGCAAGCATTTTTGCAGTACAATACGTGGTAGGCATCTACTTTAGGGTCTGGTTGGGATGGCTTAGCTTTTTCCAAAAGCTGACTTCTTAGAGCAAGCTGGGGGAAAGGAGCTTCAGCTTCTAAATACAAAAGGGCCTTCAGCTTACAAGAGAAGCCACTTCGGCTATACCCTCCATGGGAGGACTTCAGCTTCTAGTAGCTTTAAGCTGAAATTCTCCCAAATAGGGCTTTAATAGTCCACACTTTGAACTTTCTGGTTTTGAATTCAATCACTCGATCCCCAAAACATTGGTTTGTTCTATCAGTGCCATGGCTGTTACTCTGTGATTGGACTAGAGGGAACTAATTTTTCAGAGCATTCGAGGTATCTGGAGTAAACACATCATTTGGGTTCTTCTTTGTTGGGTTAAATATCTTCACCCAAGTTCAAAAAAATGTTCAACATGGTACGCACAATAATCTAAATAACATGGACCGCAGAATAATGCATAGATGTCATCATTGAAATGTCATGGTATAAATAAGTTCCCACTGTTTCATTACCACTGCCACACAAGATGCACAGTTTTGCAGTGATCGAAACTATGCACCACAAGCATCGTCTAAGAAAGAGAATAATGTGAAACATGCGCTTACACTAACAATGATTAGTCCGCTGGATGCTGCTGTCAAGACAAATTAAAATGTACAATGTCCATCCCAAATACTATGCCAGATCTCATCATAACTCTCAAGGAAATGGTGCATTTTCATCACAAACCAGACTAACATGATCTTTGCATCTCAGTGCCCTCATTTCCCATGTCAAAACCTGTACAAAAAGAACTGGAAAAGGTTAAATCGTAAGTGGACTAGTAGATACTTAAATAGATTCAAAATGAATAATATAAAGGACAGATCTCAGCATGAAAAGAAAAATCAAATTAGTAGTAAAAAGTATAACCAAGAAAAATGAGTACTGACATCAAGGAATGCAATACAACTTCATCAAGAAGGCCTCCAGCAATTAAGTGCATGAATATCAGGTCTCACTGGCAACATCTGAGGAACCACGTGGCCTGGAATCATTCAAAGATATTATTTCTTGTTTAAAAAGCAAAGGAAATAGTGTGCTGCTATGCTTAAGAATGATCATTTTAACATTAGACTCATTGACAAGTAGACTCATTGACAAGTAAGCTTTACAGCAATTTGAGGGTTCAAGGGATCTGCTTGTCAGTGGGTCATACAAAACTTCTTTAGGAAGATCACAGAGCTCCAAAAGAAAATAATGGTGGCAATGTGTAAACTCTTGAGAAGCCAAAAACCTGGAAGTGGTGCTCCAGATGGCAAATGGTTGAGTACAGGATGTTGATGACCCATGGGATTCAATGAAGACCTTTCAATGTTAGACCTTGAATATCCTAATGCGAAAATGAGCACATTTTTATATCAAAGCTGAGAGTTGACTCATAGGGAGAAAAGATAACATCATTGTAGCATAGAAGTGAACATACCATCCGGCATGAAAGGCCCTTCTGTGCAAGATAATGCTCTGCCACCAGGTAACCAAGCATTATGCTGGTCATCTGGACTGAAATTACCAGACGTCATTCTCCATTGCTCATCAGATGTATACTGACTTTGACTATTTGGAAAGGACTGTACAACATAAGGATTGCAGGGGGCTGGTACAGCTTGTTGGCCCATGGGATTCATGTGTGGAAGATGAGAATGCGAATGAACTGGTGGTGTTTGTGCAGGTGGAAAAGCACTGAAAGACCCTTGCTGAAAAGATACACCCGAGTGCCGAAATTGGTAATTGCCATTAGAAGTTTGTGGTGCTAGAAATACATTATTATTTCCATACTCCGCTGGCATTGAAGGAATAAAGTTAACTGCAGTTTGTGCATTGACTGCTCCCCCTGGAATGAAGTTTGCCGTATTCCCAATACCCTGAATTGATGCATTTGCTGTTATCTGGGTTAGCTGGTTGCCCTGAAATACAAAATCTTCATTATCTATCCAAAAAAATGGCAGAATCTGCAAAACAAAGCAGTTGGAAAAATTATTACATTAGGGGTTCTGAAATATTCTGGTGCTGGAGGCTGATAACCTAACGATGGAGATGAAGGGACAGTCGGAGGTGGTGGGAGAGAAGGAAGTGGTGGGGGCTTGGTTGGCAGAGGTGGTGGAGCAGGCTGTGGAGGTGGTCCAGACGGCAGTGGTGGGAGAGGGGGTGGCGAAGATGGTGAGAGTGGTGGTGGCGGTGTAGCAGGTGGCGGTGAAGGTGGCAAAGGAGGTGGGGAAGGTGGCAAATCCAATGGAAGGGGCGGAGGACCCTCTGGAAGAGGGGGGAGCTCATCCAGATCAGTCAATATCTTCTCTAGACTTGTTTCCTGGCTTGATTTGTCCTCAAGGAGAACATCACCATTTGCATGCTCCTCATTTTTTGGTAAAACTAAATCATCTTCCATTATAACATCAGCTGTTACATAGTCTGGTACAGTACTGTGTTGCTCGACTGGTTTTGGAGCAAGAGGATCTTCATCTTCTGGTATCCCACCACTTTGAATTGGCAATGAAGGAAGTAGTGATGATCCATTACTTTGAGGAAAATCATCATCTTCAATGGCATGTAATGATAATATTCCAGAGAGCTCAAAATTTGTATTGCTGAACAGAAAAGAAGCCACATAGCATGAATTGAATAATGTTACCGGTGACCTAATACTGTAACAAAGATTTATAAATGTAAGCCCACTAACACCGCACAGAGATGAGCGAACTCCATTTCATAAACGAAAAAATATACACCAAAAGCAACAATTTCAATATAATATGATCTAACAAGTACTAACAAGAGATGTTTAGGAAAATACAACATTATCTTTCTGTTGAGAGCTCTTATCCCAAGTGAATATCACAGAAATATACTTCCAAAGGTGTAAATATAGTATATTGTAAAACACCATGTTAATCTTAGACCACTTCAAAAATAACTAAGAGAACAATAAACTTTAGAATTTCTTATCTAGGTCCTGCAAGAGTTTGTAGTGCCGAACAGTCTAGACCATGCAAAATCAGGTCCAAAGGCTCTTTTCCACTAACAAAGATATTGATACTCAATTTGATTATACTACAGCACAGTCTATACTATAGAAAGGTATTTCATCATGGGATATTCTGTGTATCTAAAAAAGAATCAAATACTGGAAACTATGTTGCTCGTTATAAAGCCCTTTATGCAACCCAAAAAACTAAACACTTACATGTGTACCAGGCTGCAACCATATATGGACAAGGATGGTAACTAGGAGAACGGGACATTAATTCTTCAACACAGATGACAAATGTATGCTTACTTGCATGTTTACTGTGATCCACGAATTCATGTTCAATAATCTTTTGTGATATCATTAAGTGGGGCTTGGAACATTTTCATACCATAAAGCATATTACTGAACTTCTTGCAACGTGTGCAAGTACTATTATGTATAATGCTTTTTCATTCCCATTGATTCAGTGCTATATTAGAAAGGTATCATCTCATCTAGAGATCAGTCACCTAGCCTCATTAAAAATTAAAAAAAAAGAAATACTTTTTCTTGACATGATAGAGCCAAAAAATCTGCACTCTAAGTCAAACAATGCAAAGTTAACATTCTTATGTTGTTTGCACCTTCTACAATTTTTTTCATGTCACTCAAAACAATAAATTTAGTTGGTTAGGTAGTCCTGATTTAAGGGGGCAAATTGAATATTTTTCAGTGGAGATGCAGACTAGGATATCAGTCCGGCAGACTGGTAGAACTGTCAGCCCGCCCTCCTCAAAAGTCCTATTTAAGCAACCCGATGTCAACATACTATTTACAGAACATTATAACATGATGATGAAGAATTCCAGCAAAATAAATATAAACCAAATAGCAAGAGCAAGAGGAGGTAGGGTGGCTAGCAAATTGATCACAGTCAACCACCTATGCTAAACACCAGCAGATACAACCAACATCAGAGAGCTAGTTAGTTGGCACATCTCTAGAGCCGTCTAAAATGATCAAACATGCAAATTTCCTATAACACAGCCTAGGCCGCATGGATAATAACACCATACACCGCTACAATACAACATGGATACAGCAATACAACATTTTCCCAAAAACAGCAACATTGCACTATGCCTATACATATTAGAAAATAAAAGTTCATGTATATTTGTCCAACGTAAACTTAGTAGTGATATTTAGAACATAATATTTTGTTTGAATTCAACACAACTAAATTGGGGAGACGAGCATTGTGAACCAGAAAACTACAAACAAGTTATGGTTTCTATTTGAGATCATGTACTGACCAGGTAACAGAATCATTGTTGCAGTGTGTTGGAACATTTAAAATTTGAAGGGAAAAAAAAGAGACAATCCTCCTGTAAGTATCAGAGTCATGTTGAAATTGTGTCACTGCCTGACTGGACAAAAGTACCACCCAGTAGGTGTAAAAGCAGCCTAGAGCACAATCCAAGCAATTAACAAAAAAAACCCAGCATTGAAGTGGTGTATCAACAAGACAATAGAATTAATTTCTCCCAATTAGTTAGATACGAGCATTAAGTAGTACATAAGATAATACAATACCTTCCATACTCATCAACAAGCATGCCTTCCATCTCCCTAATAGGATCATCAACAGAGCGTTCGGCTCGAGATGGTCGCCTTAACAAAAATCCTGCATTAGTATCATCATTTGGCATCTCAATGTCATCCATGTACCTTCGAACAACGTTTTCTGGCATAATCTTCCTCTCCAGCCACAATCTCAAAACCTATGAAGCCATAGAACAAGTGACTGACTGTACAGAAAATACAGTACAAAATTAGTAGTGATGCTGTTACTTTGAGGCACTGGCGTCGGTTTTCACGGGCACCAACTCCAGGGGGAGCAGCAGCACCCAAAAGACGAGGTAATGCAGCTTGAACAGTAGGAATGTATGAAGCCCCAGCAATGCCTGGATATTTCAATAAATAATCAAATATCTAATTAAGATAAACAGGCATCTCTGAGACAGTGAGACTAGATGTTGTGCAATTGCCAAGATAATTTAAATTATGCACCACAAAAGTAAACCAACCTTTCTGAGAGTGGGAACACTGCGTTATGGAGTCTACAAGGAAAAAGAGATCAACTCTACGATGCAGACTAGGCTCGCCCTCTAATTTCCGTATGAGAAGCTCAACAATCTGAATGCCAAAAACAATAGAATACTTTGTTTAGCAGCACAAAAACCTAGAGTCAAGAGAAGAAAGAGGATACAACAAATTAAATGCCACTTCCCCTGTTACAATGTAAGTGACATTTTAGCAAATTTAATGAAGATTAAGAAATTACACAAAATATACTGATTTGCCCTGTATTAATGGGGTGAAGGTTGGAATGATCAAGGGGGTAGAAAGGAGAGAGTGGGTATGTTTAATACTAGTGGTGAGTTGGATGGTTGGTCTCGTGCAACATCTATATTCCATTATCCATGCATAAAATGAGAACAACTGTAGATTAGGAAGCAATTCCTATTTTACCTTGGAATTGTAGAGCTCACTTATTTATAACAAAAAGGTTTTGCTAAAACAACATTTGTTTTGTAATGGAGGGAGCAGCAGCCAAGTAACAAAAAAACAATGTAAATACTCAAAAACCAACTAATAAATGTAAAAGAGAGCATAGGTGGCCATGTGGGCACAAGAATGAAGCAGAAAACACACAACCAAAGGACACAGAGAGAGAGAGAGAGAGAGAGAGAGAGAGAGAGAGCACCTCGCCAGCAATGCCATATTTGGAACACTCGATGGCAAGACGTGTAGCACGTCCAATACTATCCTTTGTCCTTGAGAGTGTCTCTATCATTCCCTCTAGAGCATCTCGTGCAATAGCTGCATCTGTACCACCACTCATTGAACCTCCAGACTGCCTGAGTTTGGGACTCTTTCCATGTTCATGGTCAGGTTCGACTGGATTTCTCAAAACAACTTGTTGGCTTGTTTCAGCCATAGAACCAAAGGAGTCCAACAACGGCACACCATTGCTCTCTAGAATAGCATTTCTAGATGTAGATGGAATATGAAACACAGGACTAGGACTTACTCCAGGCATACCAAATGGTGCAGAAGTAAGAATAGCATTATCACCAGAAGACCCATCTGACTTTCCTTGAGAAGCCACAATGAGATTCCTCCTTGCTTGTGCAGCTGCTATAAGATGCTTCATTGACTTGACACAATCAGAACTATTAGACTCAGCAAAAGCTGCTTTATCAACAATATTTGATCTGTAACAGACAAACCACAAGCCATCAACAAAAAATATAACTAAACATGTACAACACAAACACATAATCATCAAAAAAATATATAGTTGGGTGATGGAGCCATGGAAGTATACCTTTCCTCTTTTGTGTGGTCCACCTCCCCAATCCATTCAGCTAAACAAGTGGCACTTGCCTTGTTTTCAGCAACCATAGTCATATGTGTGCTAGGCCTGGCTTTAACCTTTGTGTTCTCTGATTTAGATGGCAAGATATTCTTTTCCGAGGCAGCCTGATTTTGAGAATGGGTGCTCTCACAAGTCTGGTGCGATAGTTTAGAAGAACCAGTTTGCAGCTTCTTCACTTCAGGTGACACTGATCTTTTTGATTGTCCAGAGGATCTATGGTCTGTCTTGTTAGTTTTATTACCCAAACCAGCAGAAGTATCAACCAGGGCTGTGGTTGGTCTTCTTCCTATCATCTGCGGCCTACCTCGCACTTTCTCTTGACTTGGTGGAGAAGAAACTGGCTCACACTTAACAGGTGACCTTCCGAAACTTCTAGGCGTCTCTTCTCGTGCCACACCAGATTTTTTTACTGAAGCCTTGCTAATTTGAGATGCAGAGATCCCTTTAGTTCCTATCTGTAGTTGGATCTTCTCAGTTGGAGCTGAATGTGTGAAGACTGATTTGGCAGAATTTTTATGAAGTGGTGTCCGTTGCTCCTCCTCGTCATCATCATCAAATCGACATGCTCTTCTCTTGGGCCTTGCAGTAGGCTTATCAACACGAGGGGTGTCCTCCTTCACACTTGAGACTTTTTTAGTAGTACCTGCAACACCCAAACGAGTTGCAGAAGCAGATGCTGATTCAAATCCCTCAGAGTGCTGCCTTGATGGGGGTGACACGACATTACCCACTCTTCGTGCCCTATCATCACTTGATCCAATCTTACTTCCAGCATCCACAAAAGTACCAGACTTCTCATTTTTCACAGAAAAATCTCCTTCCTTATCAACAGTTAACTTAGTCTCAGTCTTTGCTGACATCTTAATTGGTTCGTCTACCTTTTCTGTATGTTTTGGTCTCTTAGATGGACGTATGTCAGTACTGGTCTCCAGCTTGTGCTGTCCGCTGCCAGGCAGAGACTTCTTCAAAGAAATAATTGCAGGAGATTTGTCAGCTAACTGCTTGTCAGATTTCTCTAGCATTTTTCTGTTATTGTCCCTTTTCTCTGATTCATTTCCATTTGATTGTTTCATCGCTTTTAATTTCTTAAATCCTCTTATCATGTTGTCAGCATTCATGTTTGGTACATTTTCAGATACGGTCCCAGAAACAGTCTTGCCAGAAATACCATCAACTTCAGCCTGTTTGTTTTCCTTCTTTTCAGACGTAATCAACTTCTTCTTAGCTTTTGATTTCTTTGGCACTTCAAGGGCACAAACTACCTCTATAGCCGGGTCCATGACTACTAATTCTTCCGGAGGGTTCTCCTCTTCAACTTTTGGTTCTTCATTTGCCCTTTCTGCGTGATCAGAACCTGCTGAATTTCCTTCCTCAAGGAACATGTCAAGAGCTGACTTGGATGCGAAAGACTTCTTTTTCTTGGGATGATCAGGATCCTTTTGTGAAGGTTTTTTTCTTTTAGAAGCTGCTAGTGAAGTAGAATTTCTTCCATCATGACCACCATCTTTCAGGCCCTCATCAGCTCTTGAACCTCGTCTTAAAGTATTCAAGTTTTCAATAGAACTATCAATTTCCTTTTGGACAATTTTTGAAGTCTCACCATCAGCAGGCGACTTCACAAGGTGCTCTGCCGATTCCTTACTCTCATCAAGAGTGTCATCAGGCAACTCACAACTCGCAGCTTCAGATGACTTTGGCAGTTCATCAAAGGCCTTACAAATCTCCTCCACAGCTTCAGAAAAAAATCTGACAGTTTTACTCTGACATCGAGCTAGCAGCTTACTCTTCACCTCATCCGTAAATGGCTGAATATCTGCTAAAGCAACAAAAGCACTGCAGGATGATACTAATTAGCAATCAAATAAGGATTTATACAACTACGTAAACAAGCACCAAACTGTGACAATAAGCTCAACAAAAAAAGGCACATTACGCCACAAAAGGAAAAAAAAAGAATATAAAAAGAAACATTCATAACACACAAGGCAGCAAAGGCAACAAGCCAAGATGGAATCCAGAGGAAATAATGAGCGGATTTAACAGGAATCAAAGCCAGACTTGCATGTCCCCTTTTTTAGTGTCATTCTATGTTCCCTTCTCTATAACACGTGCACCTTCATGATCTGCACTAAGTGCTGTAATGCACACACCATGGAGAGAGAGACACAAACAGAAACAAAGAAAAGGAACAGGCAAGCCACACTAAGATATAAATACTTGAAAAGTCAAGAGCACTCCCATGAATGAATCAAATTAATTATTCTACATTTGCAACAAGGTTATCTGAAAAGATCTAGAAATAACTATCTACCAAACATCTAAAAGAATGACAAGATCAAGAAACTTAAGTTCAGTGGTAGTCGAACCAGTGAATATAAGACAACAGCTTATATTTTCGTTTTGAAGATCATTTGAATAAAAGGCAAGAGCTTGCAACAATATAATTAAAGATAGACAGCGAGGAAGCCTCGAAAGTTAATTCTTAGTAACAACAAATATTTTCCTTTTGCAGTGGTAGTCCAACCAATGAGGCATCCGGGCTGTCTAGCTAAAAGCCCAGGTTCGATTCCCACCAACCACTCGTTGTGTGGATTATTTGTGGATTTTTTGAAATTTGATCCTATAACCTGTTTTTGCCTACATCTTTAGGATAGCTATACTAACCAACTCTTCCCAATCCCTAAAACTACTAATATTTTCATTTCAGTCTGGTAAAAAAAAAATCCACCTCCTAGACTAACCTTACAGAATCATAAGCAAACTTAGATCTGCAGTCAATTTAGCAACAAATAATCACAGAAGTTACAATGATGGGTTGATTTATTTGTATAACACATAAAAATAAAAGGTAAACTCCAGCTAAGCACAACCGAACAGACGAAGTAAAGGCCAAAGAGATCAAATATGTTGAATCAGAAATGTAACTTATAAAAATGCAAGTCATTACCTAAATCAGAAATCAAATGATCACTTTAGCTAACGATAAAAACAGGTAGAGCTGGAACCATAAATTCTGCCCATTCCCTAAATTTTCCCTGGCTCTTCTACCAGTAAAACTACCAATACTTCCTATTCTCCCTATACTAGGCATGCCATTGCTATAGAACTAGAACCACAAAGTAAAATATTTACTTATACATATGTGCCCCAACTCAGATTGGCTCCCACAAAATTGACAGATGAGATCAAGCATCCCATGGCACAACAAATAGGGATTGAATTTAATTAAACAAGGAAATGTCAATTTCTCTCCCAAATACAATCTCAGCCATCCAGTTTTGCGACATCTCTCTGATGGACTGCACGCAATTTCTCAATCATATTTCACATGAGATGAGGTCTCGGAAGAAGCGAGAACTCAAGAGCACAAGCTTTCCACTTACATCTCTTTTGTCCCAAAGAACACCACAAATATCTTCCTTGGATCTGGCACCTGCTTCCAATCCTCCGGCTTGCTCACCTGCACACGTGAGATTATACAAGCATTAAATCCCAAAACACAAACAGATCAGCGACTTTTACCTGACATGCATAATCAAAACCCTAGTATGTAATCCTTTGTCAAAACCCAGAAATAAAGCACAAATAACCTTAAACTGCGAACAAAATTGCCACCCCAAACCAGAACCGTAGCAGGCATGCACGAAACCCTAGGCTAGCGCACCCCCAACCACCACCACCCCCCTCCCCCCCGCGGGGCAATATATCAAGAAAGAAAGAAACAGATATTACTAGCGGATGAACAAAGCGTGGGGGAGTTGGCGATGGAATGTGCTGACCTTGGCAGGCCAGGCGGGGTAGCCTTTGACCTTGGCGAGGACGAGGTCGCCGAGCCGCGGCTTGCTCGCCCACTTCTCCCCCTTGCCTGCACGCCTACCGCCGGGCGCCATGGGCGGCGGCGGCAGCCACCGTCGAGGCCAACGGCCGGGGAACCCTAACCCTACCCTACCGGGACCCGAGGAGAGGGCGAAGGTGTTGGCTGCGACCGGAAACCCTAACAGTGACCCCAACCCTATACCCCCTTCCCTTGGGAAGCGAACTAGACCACAAGATACGTGGGCGGCGGCGCCTCCGTGGGAGGGGCACTGAACCTTAGGAAGCCCGCCGGGCGGCGTCGCCGGCGAGGATTCCGGGGGCGGCGGAGAGGGGAAGAGGAGCTATTGGACGGCTGAGATGAGGTCTGGTTTTGAAGGTGGGAGCGATTGGACGGCTGATAAGGATCGGATCGAATCGAACCGATCGGTGGGGAGGTGTAAGAGGAAGAAGATATGTGTGCTCCTCTCTTCCTCAATGTGGCGCAAAGGGCCTTTTAAGTGGCCTGGACGGTGATCCTGCACCGTTCGATCTATATCCGACGGCCGATATGCCAGGTGGCGCCAGATTTTTCCTTTTTTTTTTTTCCTATTTTGTTCGCCCCTGGATTGGGTTTCTTTGCTAGATAAATCATAAATACAATCATAATTAAAGCACAAAACAACAAGAATATAACACTTTTTGAATGTTCGTCCTATCCATAAAGATACTTTTATACATAGTATTAAAAACAGATCAACCAAACTTGAAAAAAAACTATTGAAGAAAATAAATATATGGAAACAGCTTCAACAACAAGTTCACACTAGGAAGAAATTTTTGGTGCCAAAGAATTGGATAGATCAAAGAAGTTCAAGCCTAATTATTGCAATATTCATCTCTAGAATTAAAGATCCTTAAAAAAAAATAAAGCACAAATAACAACATTAGGAGTGATAAGAAATCAAAAGCAAAGCAATGCAAAAACATGTTCCTAATGTTTTTGTATCAAGAACATCAAGCCTAACTACCGCAAAGAACGCATAGATTTATCCAGTGAGGAATGGGATGATAGTAGTGATGAGGCTAATAAGGTAGCACATGCCAGTAAGTCGGTGAGGGATGTGCTGATGACGACACCAAGGGCATAAATTGATTGTGAGGGGCTTGATGGCGAGTCCTAAGGGCGAAAGGAGGGTGTGGTGCAAGGCAAGAGATGGCTACGAGTGAGGTGGCACTGAAGAGTGCAGTAGGGAAAAAAGTAGCAACATAGGGTTTGGAGATGACCGGCGATAGGAGAGAAAGAAGGGAAGGTCTAGGACTTTTCTCACCTGCGTGTGCGCACTGAGTTAGGAGAACCAGAGGAGTCAAAATAGAAGGTATTCGAAGAAATCCAGGTAACTCTTTTGGTGGAACTGCGGGATTGAAACCCCTATTTAGCTGTTTCATAATTCTTTCGGAATTGGTATGGGATTATTAACTCCAATTAAAGATGATAACCAAGCATCCCGATCAATAGAATTAAATTCAAATTTGGAAATTTCAAAACCAATTTCTAAGGTCAGACATGTACTTATCGATAGGCGGGTAGAAATTTTTTTTTTAATATTCATTATGCTATTTTTGTCGGTCTAAAAAGAATGTAATGCACAAATTTGATAATTACTATATTCGTACTTGTCAATGAACCCATTAATAAAGATGTTTTTAGCATCACAATCTACTCTTTTTTAATGTGTGCATTTTATTGAAATATTGTGTTAATACATGTGAAAAATATTACCAACAGAATAGATAAGATTGGATCACTTCTAAAACAGTGTTCTATGATGATTACAATAGGAGAGATTTGTTTAGGAAAACGATAGGCAGCACATGGTGATTAATGGTTGTGAACCGAAACTGGCTTTTATGTTTTTATTCGATTAGAGTAGCTGTAACACACCACCACAGGCTTCTCTTTTTTGTAAGTGTTAGTATTACTTTACCGCTTCCATCCAAAACTTGTGCATGCTTCCCTTCCCTGCATCTACTTCTCTTTCCACAGTTCGAGAGTTAGATCTGGGTCCTACATTTCAAATCCATCGACGAAAACAAGTTCAGATTATTATCTCTCGCTGATCTCTAGTCTATCCATCTAACATGAGGCAACATCCACTCCTCCACATGACAATATCCTAAAATGCAGGCAACATCACTGACATCATCCTCGAAAATCAAAATGTCACATTTTACTCACCATTTTCGGATGTACATAGGTTTTATTTGGGCATAGATTTATTAAGGAACAATACAACAATAACAGCAAATCACTAAAGCTAACAGCAACACGCAACAATAGAGTTTTGTCTACAAGTCTGTAATGCAAGTTTTGCAGCAGAGTTGGGCTCAAGATGTTGTCTGTTCAGCAGCAAAGCCACATTCATCGATGATGAGACGTTGGGGGCGGCATCGGATAGGTTATCACAGGCATGCTCACCGGGGCACCAGGTACTACAGCTCCTGGGACTGGGGCATGTGCACCATATACAGGAACAGGAAGAGTAACAGGAGTGCCAACTACAGTTACTTGAGGGCCACCCACGGGCTGCCCGATTGTTGTACCATGCACGCTGACTGTTGGAGGAGCATTTGGGGGTTGAGGAGATTGCTTCGAGGATTTCCCAGGATTTGCTGCTTGCCCATTCGTTTGACCCGTGATGGGTCCGTTAGGAGATGACAGATCTCCACTGTTCACACTAGTGATGTCATGGATGCTTGATCGTCGCCTCTCCTTGTTCATTGAGTTCAGACGGATGAAATACTTCTGTGCATGGCTAGCTACCTGTGTGGGTGTCCTTGAGATCACAAAGTTCCTCGAGATGCTCCTCCAGTCACCTTTGCCATACTTGTCAAGCCCAAGAAGGAACAATCTGCATGATCAAAACCAAGCGACCAAGTATGTCAATAACAGCACAAGTAAAACCACGTTCTAATAATCTAAAAAAGAAATCGACTAAACCCCGTGCAGTTGAGGTGCAACTATTATATGATTGTGTTGTAATCCTAGTTGCCGATCAATCACATCTCATTAATCTAAAAGGGATTGGCTGCTTACAAACCACCTAAAAGAACAAGAAAACTATGCATTTTCCTCAAATAAATAAATAAATAAATAAATGAGCTATGCAGCACAGATGATGGAAGTGTCTCTACAAGAATTACTACTTCTTATTGTAGTTCTTCTACCATCAGCAAATCTCTATATCATAGTTCATCTAACAAACAAATCCAGCATTCATAAAGGAACAGCAACCCAAAACAACACAACACAATCAAAAGAGGAGAAACTGGCGCGCACACACATAAACATCCTGGATGTCCATAAACACATCTTCACAACTATGGTAAGTGGAGCAAATTATTTGTATTTACCAAGATTATCAAATCGGTCAGTCGGTCCAAGTCGCCATGTTATTGACAAGTCGACAATTAGTCCATATAACAACAAATTAATAGAACATTAAGACTCAATGATTAAACATAAAAAAACAACAAGTTCTCAATGACAAAAACATTCTAAATGATAATTAAATAACCAAACATCAAATTATCAAGTCTCAAATAGCAAAGGCCTAAAACAAGCGAACAAACAGTAGACCAAGACAGCTAAAGGCTTAAAACAAAAGTCAAACTCAAAGGCTCAAAGCAACAGGCCAAGGAGCAAAAGCCAAACTCAAAAACACAGCGATAGATGGTGACGGCAGACTTGAGCCGAGCTAGATTGCGGCGACGGCGGACTCCAAGAGAACTCAAAGCAAGTGACAGCGGACGGCACAAGAACGGCTGCCAAAGGCAGCGATGGCGAGTGGACGAATTGAGGACGGCTCGATGCGACAATCAGAGGTGGCAATGAAGAACCAGCTGGCCAAGAGCTCCAGGTGACGTCAGTCTCGAGGACTTGCGAGTTGCGACAGTCGAGAGTTGTGACAGCGGTGGCGGCGAGGGATTGTGAGGGTTGCGATGGGGAGGGTGACAACAACAGGTGCTCTCTCTCTCCAATCCCTCAGACCCTCACTTAGATCTCAGATCTGAATCATCTAATTCTCTCTCTGTGTCGTCTCTCCCTCTAGTCTCTCTCGACCCTCTCACTGCACGTGGGCCCTCAACGACTCGAATTGCTCAACGACGACTAGTTGGCGACCAGACGACCAAGTCGCCCGACTAACCTCGGCTAGTCGAGTCGATGGCGCAAGTAAGAGGCGGCCGACCAACTAAACAACTAGTTGCCACTAGTCATCGACTTGATAACACTGGTATTTACTCTATTTCCAAAAATGAAGCAAAATTCCGAAGGTCCACATCATCTATATATTAAAATCCAATCAGAAGACATGACTTATACGAGAGGGTCGCAGAACATGCAATGAACAAATATATTACAATGAAAGCTACATCAGTTAACAGCTATCACAAGCTCGAAGGGAAAGGGGCATGGACAGGTGGCAACGGCAATGTTTTTGACCAACAACCGGAAACATATCATTTCTACAAACCGAATACGGTATGGTTGCATTCACATAGTATAAGAACAGTTTATGCCATCATAATCAATAGTTACTAATTCTGCTCCATTCTGGTCAGAAAAGACCATATTCCATTTTCCTATAAATTCCAGCCTTTTCTGGTCATTCTGCCATATTCTAGCCATTCCGGCTGGAATTACCCATTCTGTAAAATTGCTTACCAGCAATGAATATTTGAAGACTTGAAAATTGAAATAGCTAAGTAAAACAAAGGACAACAAACTGCTGGCTGCCCTACTCCTAGATAGATGGAGGAACTACTTGCCAATCGGAGTCGCTAATCACGCACACTAATCCAAGAGGGACATTGCACACGAAATGTCTCAAAGAATTAATTTGCACTTTTGTAGTTATCTTTTCTTTGTTTACTGTGTTGTGATGAGTCCATAGTTTTCGGCATGCAAGGCTAAAATTATGGAGTTATTTTGCATGCATGTAACCTTGTGGAACATGCACCATTATTTGGAGTAATTATCCAATAGGGTGATTAGTGGAGATGGTGCTTTGCATGCAAGCCTGAAGACCTGGAACTACTTGCAAGCATCTCGGGCACACGAGTCCACGGGTCAAGATCTTTCTTGCATTTCAGTTTTACTCCTTTAGTTATAAATATCTATTCATAGTAACAATTAGGAGTTGTAAATTTTTCTCAGATAAAAGAGTGCTCTTTGCACTCAAATTTTGGTCTTTTTTGTGTTTTGTCTCATCCTTCTACTTTCTTCCGCGCGATCCAATAAAATGCATCGTGTCCAAATCTCCTTCAACCAATTTGGATCAAGCTAATATCAGAGCATCATTCCTCTCTATGGATGGTGAAGACTCGTCTTGACTACGACAAAAGTTGTGAGCCTTTTCCGCACCTTACCACCTTCCGAGGCGAGCACTAAACCACTCCTACTTCAATGAGTATGACTACGACCATGTCACTAGAAGCCCCTATCCATACCGACTTGGCCAAGCAAATTGCCAAGTTGTCCGCTGATATGGCGGCGATCCTAGAATGGATCAAGATGCAGTCCACAACAACTCAAGATGGAGGTTTCAAGTATGTCGGGGTGAAAGTGACGCCTGAAAAATTGATGTCTTGAACTCTAAGGGGGGAGACCACAACAGCAACAATGAAGATGACATCGACGACAAAAGCACCTTCACCGACAAGCCATTCAAAGTGGAGGCTAAGGTTGACATACCAACCTTTGACGAGTCGAGCTACATTGACAAACTCAACTTGTGGATTGACCAATTAGAGACCTATTTTACCATTCGCCAGTTTATTGGTGTCCAAAAGGTCATGCATGCACCGTTCAAGATGACGGGCCATGTCAACACGTAGTGGAAGACGCATGTTGCAAGTTGTGAAGCCAAAGATATGACATGGAACCAATTGAAGCGGCTTCTTGGGCAAAAATTTTATCCGATTGGCTACCTCAACGAGGTGGAATCGATGACACAAGCTGCACCAACAAAAAGATCAGACGATGCATGACTACACAATTGAGTTCGGAAAACAAGCGTTGGTACTTGGAATATCTGTTGCTGACCCACAGAAAAATATACGTCGTGGCTGCACAAGGAGATTAGCGCACAACTGAACCTATTTCAGGTTCATGATGTCTCTGGCACTAATACAACTGTGATGGCGATTGAGAAGAATAATTGTTCTCATTAGAAGAAGCATGAGCAAAAGAAAAATTCCAAGGAAAATAATAACTCTTCATCTTGTTTTAAGCCTGACCGATTTTGCGAGCATTGCAATGAAACAGGTCATGTCAAGGAAAGATGTTGGAAGCAACATCCAGAGCTCATTCTGAAATAGAAGAAAAATAAGCAAGGAAAAGGCAAGGCGACAATTGTTGCTACACCTTATGAAGGTGAACCTTAACGATTAGTTTTGGTTCAATAAGCGGACGCGACCCTGTCTTTGATGGCAATGCCGAAGGAGACAAGTTCGAGTCCGTCGACAAAACGAAATCCCATAGAAGAACTATTCACTTTGAATATTCACTCTTTTTGATCTTGAAAGCCAAAAGAACCTCATTTCTGAGGGCCACGTTCAGCACCTTGGATCGAAGATAACACCACATCATTAACCATACGCATTGGGTTGGTTCACAAAAGACGCGAACCAAAAAGTGGATCGCCATTGTGTGGCACAACTCGCTATTTTGTCAAAGTACATCGACAAGGTCAAGTACAACATGGTAGCATGTGATATTTGCCAAGTAATATTTGACAACCCATATCTCTATGATAGAGATGCTCATCTTCATTGTAGGGCTCAAGAATATGAGCTTATGAAAGAGGGGAAGCAATACATCATCACAAGTGATAAAACCAATCAACTGACAAACAAGCTAACAACTTGTCAGGCAAAGAGTCTAATAAATGCTTACCAAAAATATACATTGATTGCAAGGCCTGTAGTCCAAAGTGCAGGACCTCCTAACAAGCACAAGACAACTACATGTTGACATCGCATTAAGAAGCTGTCTCAAGCAAGACACAAAGGTCGACGACCTAAATCAGCTCAACGACAGACAAAAGGAAACAGGTCAAACCCCATTTTCACATCCACAATTTTAAGAGCCATCAAGAGTTAGCTCCTTTGAAGAAGGGGAGTCGTGATCCAAGATGGATATCGCACACAAAAAGTCTCAGAAAATTAATTTTTTGCACTTTTTGTAGTTATCTTTTCTTTGTTTATTGTGCTGTAATGAGTTCATAATTTTTGGTATGCAAGACTAAAATTATGGAGGTATTTTGCATGCAAAGCGCCATCTCCACTAATCACCCTATTGGATAATTACTCCAAATAATAGTGCACATTCCACGAGGTTACATGCATGCAAAATATCTCCATAATTTTAGCCTTGCATGCCGGAAACTATGGACTGATCACAACACAATAAACAAAGAAAAGATAAATACAAAAGTGAAAATTAATTCTCCGAGACTTTTCGTGTGTGATATCCATCACGGATCACACATACAGCTGGCAACACTCAAACTATCCCTCTGTCTCTCTCTGATGGTCCAACCATTACTTGAAATCCAATAAAAGTAAACATAAGTGCTTGTTTTGCTACTCTTGCTCACAAGGATGAAGCTCCAAGTATGAATTTTCCCAATCCAAAGCTCACATCCTTTTCTAGTACTGCACTCTTTGTTATATTGACTAGCAAAAGTGTGAAGTACTTAACTTTGTACTTGAACTTTGAAATTTTCAAGTTTGGACATGTGAACTACGGATTCATAACAAACTGTGGATGATGGATCGACATTTTCTTTGGGCTGTTTGGTTCAAAATTTAAGTTATAGTTTTTAACCATAAATGTCGACGTTTGGTTTGACATATATTTGTACATGTAAAATAGTATACATATGTATATTTAGAATACATGTAACAAAATAAATATTTGTAAATTTTTTATATACTCGAAACAGTACATCCGAATGGTCCAATACTGGAACATTCCATTCCAATAGCCAAACCAGAATAGCCGCCATGTTTTCAGCACCTGGAAAGTTGTTCATTGGAGTCAGACAACATCAGAGCTCCAAATGACATAAGAACGGCACACAAAACAACTTTTCAGTGTGAACGAGATTGAAACTCTCACTTTGCTCTTTATGTGATTTGTACTACCGTTGTACAAACAACTTTGAAACATCAGCCACAACTTAGTTCAAGCCATGGTTTCACCACTTTCTGCACAATAATCACCAAACCGTGCATCCAATTTTGTGGTATTAAGTCTCACTTTCATGTTTATTTGAGTTTTTACATCCATGCAGGAAAGAAGTTATCCAAAAGCATTATTTGGGCCATTGTAATCGCACATCAGAATACATTTTCTAACACAAACATGTCATTACATTCTTATTAGCACCTATTACAACATTCATTAACATCTAGCAAAACATTCGGATTATACAATAAAACACCATGCACAATGTATGGCATTTTAACCATGGATGAAAGAGAGTTTCCAAAAGAAGAAAAGATCCCATCAAATCCAGTCCAGAACACATGGTGAACAGAGCAAATGCATGTAGCTATGAACTATGTTAATAACTAGGCATAATACACCTAAGATATATGATTAACCATGGCATTGAAATACAAAATATGTGGGTATGTAGGCTATTAAGCCTTTGCAAAGCAAGAAATGTCCTTGGAGCTGCAATTCACAACTTGGGTGAGCACAATAGTTGAGTACATCATGCTACACTTGTGCAAGAGGATAATAGTTTGGTGAGCTTGAAATACCATTTTTAGCTTGCAAGCATCTCTATGAAACAATAAATCTCAACACTCTTAGAGCATGAGTTTGAAAAACAAAAATAGCATATGATCAACTCTGTATGGTTTCCTTAACCACGCGTGGACAATTGCCACATGCGCTTTAAGTTTTCAGAAACTACCGTTGACTTATTTAATTTTCATTTTTAGAAACCTATTTTAGGTTGCAAATCCAAATAAAGTTGATAAATTCCTAAGAGTATTCAACTACAGAGTAGTTCATATGAGAATGACAAATTGGGCAATTTTCTAAGGAAAATCAAAGTAGGTGGGGTTCGGCCGGAATTAGAAGTTCATAAGCATCAAAAGTACATAAAAAATGGAATGGAAAGCAGAAGCACCCACAGAATTTAATTTGGACCAACAACCACAAATACTAGTGATAACATAAGAGCAAAGAACAAGATCTATCCAAATAAGTCCCGAAAGGCCAGGTCACCAATTAACACCATCCAAACATTTCACCATTGGTAAAACAACCTGCAAATTGCAGGATTTAACTGGTGTACCACATTAGCAAGCAAAGCATAGACCCAATCAACTGAGAAATTTACCAATATATATCAGCATGAGTAGAGGAGAAGCACAGCACAAGCTGGCTGCAGTGCAAAAAGAAGAGGTTTACCTGTGCTCGTCCTCGGTCCAGGCGATGCCCTTCCTACGCTCCTGCTCCGACGCCGACCTCGCCCCGCCCTTCTTCCCACCACCCTCCTCCGCACCGCCTTCCCCATCCCCGGCGTACGCCGGCAGCGGGACTCGGCCCGCCTCGATGCCATTGACGTCCTCGACGAGTAGCTCGTAGTGGCGCCTGACCTCCTCCGGCGTCTTCCCCTCGACCGCCTCGGCTATCCTCTCCCACCTCCCCTCATCGTCGTCGTCCCAGGAGGCTGCGAGGGCGTTCTCGAAGGCCTTCTCCTGGTCGCGGGTCCAACACCCGGCGGGCTCCCCCAGGCTGCTGCTGCTGCTGCTCGCCTCGTCGCCGCCCATCCACAACCAGAAGGGTTGCTATTTTGGGAAAGGATGCAGCTTTTTATTTTTTGGTGATCTCAGCCTGAGTCAGGAAAATAGGGAAGGGGTTTCCAGAAGAGATCTACTCCTCTTACTGCCTACTGAAACAGTAAATAGGAGTTTTTTACAGTAGCATTCCTACCAGAGGTAAATCTTTTTTTGCTTTGACCCTTTTCTGTCTTTTTCTTTCTTGTCCATTTCCAGTCTTTTTTTTTTTCTCATTTTTTTGTGGTACTGTCAAATTTGTCAATTTCACTTCAGTTTATATTTGCTGTAACATCTAAAAGATAAAAAATGTTAGGATTCCACACTTGACACAAAACATTGGTTTTTAGTCAAAAGCAGTATAAAGACCAAGGGATAGCTACAAAAAATCCTAAACCAAATCAAAACAAATCTGTATATGTATCTACATACACATTAGTAAAAATTGTTTATGGTTTCATGTTATACTATAATTTGGACAAAAAAGAAAAGAAATGATAGGACCACCCTCCCGGCCTAATGATTGATTGGGTTGGGACAGGCAAGGCCTATCATCCTGCCCGGCATGTGGGTTGTGTAGGTTTCCAAAGGCGTTCTTCAAGCTTACGCCAACAACAAAAAGATGGCACACCCAAGTATCAGGGCCAAAATACACCAACATCCATTGTTGTAACAAAGAGAAAGGTGCAATCCTACAAGAAAACACAATTCATGGAGCAATTCATTGCTGCAGATCTAAACCAAGTATCCTGCCTTCATTCATGTGCAAAGAACAACGTATGAATGTTAACCACCACCAGCCCATCCCTTGCAAATATTCCAACTTTGCTAGGAGTAATTGATACCAGTTGATACAGCATTTACATGATATCATGCCATGCCAACCCCTCTTGAAACTAAACAACTACTCAAGGTGCACAAGAAATTTCTGCAATTTACAAATCTAGATGTCATCATCTAACTCATTCTTCTCTTCCTCCCCTTCTGCGTTCTCTCCCTCCACAGCAACCTCATTCTCCTACATCATATTGCATCGTAAACAAGAGTTTAGGCATAGACAACACAATGACGCATGCATCGTTAAAATGGTAAACAACATCCAATAGACTTACATCTCCACCCTCAGCAGATTTATCATCAGCTTGTTCCGCCTTGTCATACTCAGCCTTCAACTCCGCGGCCTTCTCAATGTAAGGCTTCTTTTCCTGCTCAATTCAATCAATAAACTCAATCCATCATCAGATGCAAATTATAAATTGCTGTTAAGGGAAGCACTCACTTCATCAGTCATGGACTTCCACTTCTCACCACCTTCCTTTGCAACCTTTCACAGCAAACAACACAAATAAGAGCATTGCCTTTGGAGCACCAACACACAAAAAATCACAGAAATATATTGAGAAGAAAAAAGATACCGAGGCAACACCCTTGTTGTCAGGATGGGCCGCCTTATACTCCTTCCTAAAGTCATCCCTGCAAACAAGAAAACACAATTAATTCAACAACTCGTGCACACACTTGCAAATCAAATTCGGATAGACAGTGAAAGAAGCAAACTGACATGAAGACGAAGAATGCAGTTGGTGGGCGCTTGCGCTTGTCAGAGCCCCCAGCATCTTTCTTCTTCTTCAAGCTCCTCTCCTTTGGGCCAGAGGGTGCCGACCTCTTCCTGCAATAACCAACCAATCAGCACCAAGAACTACAATCTACAAACATTGAACGAAAAGAGAGAATAAGAAAGCAGATCTAAATCTGACCTCTCGGTCTTCTTGATCTCCACTGCTTTCTCAACAACCTGCGCCTCTGATCCAACCAGCAAGGCAGAAACGAGTGAAAAAAAAAAGCGGGAGCACAAGAACAGCAGAGAAACTGCAATCCCAGATCCAAAATCAAGAGCAAGAAAAGAAGCAGTACCAAGGCTCAAGCGGATCTTGGAGTCAAGGCTGCAGCTGTGCATGTCGATGAGCACGACGGGCACGTCCTTGTTGCACGCCTCGCTGCGGAAAAAACAAAAACCCCAGATAAGTTGTAAGCCAACACAAGAAACAAGGTTGGGACCAAAGGAGAAGAGAGCGCAAAGAAACGTACCATCGGGTGAAGGCGCTGCCGTCGCGCGCGCGCTTGAGAACGGCGGCGTCGGCCTCGACGCGCTTCCGCGCACGGGACGCGTTAGCCGTGGACTTGGCCGACGAGTCCGCCATTGGCTTTGACGTTGCCGTGGGAGATGGGATGCAAGGGGAGAGATGAGCAGGAGCAGGGAGGAGAAGATGGGATTAAATAAGCAATCGGATTTCTGATTTGGGCGCGAGTTCAAGTTTTGGTTTGGGCGGGATGGGAGAAGGGGGGAACCAATATTGGCCGTCGATATGCGGCGGGTGGCACGCCAAAATGAAAAGAAGGGCGCGCGTTTTTCGCGCATCTAATCAAATGCTCATTCATAAAACTTTAGAGTTGTATTTGCCATTTTAAGTTATAATATTTATTAAATCAAATATGGTATATCTAATCTTCTTGGACGGTCTCCAACGCAGCGCAGGGCTTGGCTCGCGTCGACGGCGGTGGTGGCGTGCTTGGCGTTTCGTCGACGCGATTAGACATGCGTGCGCTACTGGGGGAGCTGAACGACGGTCGAGCGCGAGGCGAGGGCGGCACCGTCGTTGGAGACGAAGTGGTGCGATGAGACGCGTTTTGCGGGCCCCATGAAGAAACCAAACAGCGAACTCAACCCGCGCAAAAATATATCTGACATGTGGGTTCCCAAAAAGAAAAAGCCCACACGTCAGTGACTGGGTGCTACATAAACGCGTAACAAAAAATAAAAGCGTGGGCCCCACCAGCTCGTAAAACGAGTGAGTGCGCCAGCCTTACTGGCGTCAGCCACGCGCACGCTCTAGCTACAGTCACGGACCTATGGGGCAAGCAATTCTTAGGGCCCACACGTCAGTGAGTGAAAAGAAAAAAGAACCGGTGTGTTGGAAAAGAAAAAAGAAACCGCGTGCACGCCCGCGTTTCTATTCACCCCAGTCGTTGACAGGTAGCACCAATGGCGTGCAGGCCCGCACGTCAATGAGTGGCCGCACAAAAAAAGAGTCATTGCAAAGATTTTTTGGCCGTGGCCCACCGGTCAACCTCACAAAAAACGCCCGTTGGAATTTAGCTGTTGGAGATTATTTTAATGTATTTTAGGCTTAAAAATCGTAAAAAATAGCAAAAAATCCCAAAAAAATTCCAAAAAATCACAGAAAATTTTCCCTGCCTCTCCTATATAAAGGGCATGTTCTTGACCTATTTTGACACAAAAATCTTCATCCATCCACAATAAAGGTCATTCCAAATCCTCGCAAATTTTTTAAAAATCCGACATGGATTCTAATCCACCGGGTGGTTTCGGCTTGGCTCTTCCCATTCTCCCAGCGAAAACACTCAAAGCCCAAACACCGAATGCAACCCGGTTTTTCACAGCCACCGACTTACCAGCCATATCCACAGTACGGCCAAAATTATCGTCCCTATCGACCACACAGCCACGCAATTCCACCGCCCCCACAGTATAACTAAAATTTTCATTTTGTCGGCACGCCACCGACATGTCCGCAGTTTTCCCCACCTCAACCGCACTCTACGTCTGTCTCCAACAACGGCACTCCAGACTCTGCTCCAACCAATCTGGCGGCCCGAGTTCGCATCGATGACACCAACACCAATGCTGCTGTGGACGCTGGCCAAAAGACGAAGCGCTTACCGTGGTCAACCGATGACAACGTAAAACTGGTAATTATTTGATTTTTCATACAAGAGTACTATGAAAGACATATATTTACGCTCGATTTCGATATTTAAATTTTTTTTACTACATGCACTACTACAGAAATGCTTTTTACTATCGGTTAAAAATTCACTCTACTATTGGTTCTCTTACCGATAGTGGTCGGCACGATAGTAGAGGGGCAGCACACTTCTATCGGTTCAAAAACCGTTAGTAAAACATCTACATTCCCAACGTTCACTAATCGCTATCGACTCTTTCTTTTATCGGCTCGGATTTAAACCGATAGTATTGTATACGTTTTTTTTATCGGCTCATATATAAACCGATAGTATTTTGTAGGTTTTTTCTATCGGCTAGGATCTAAACCGATAGTAATATAAATGTTTTTTTATCGGCTCTTATATAAACCGATAGTATTGTGTGGACATAGTTAGTACTGGAAACTTTATTCTATCGGTTGTTATATATAAACCGATAGTATTGTGTAGATACAGTTAGTACTGGAAACTTTATTCTATCGGTTATTATATATGAACCGATAGTACTGAAGTGTTTATTCTATCGGTTATATTATATAACCGATAGTATTTTGTAGACACGTTTAGTACTGGAAACTTTATTCTATCGGTTTCAGCATATGAACCGATAGTACTGTAATATTTTTTCTATCGGTTGTAGAATATAACCGATAGTAATATTAGTTTTTTCTATCGGTTATGTAGTGGCACAGTTAGTACTGGAATCATTCACATATACATACAGCAATACAGAGATACATTGGATCATTCACAAATACACCAATATTTACAAATATTCACCAATATTCACATATTGAATTTGTTCACAAATACACTAATACAGTAATATACACATGCATTGGATAGATTGAATTTATGCACATATTGATCGAGTTTATTCACAAATACATCAATGAATCTATTCACATATTGAGTTTATTCACAAATACAGCAATCAACACATTCAATATATATTCACAAATACAGCAATCAACACAAGTCAGTTACTATCGATCGTTGATAGCCACTTCTTCCATGACATATTGAGCCCAAATTGTTCGCAGCTCCTTCAATTGAGGCAACTCATATTGCTCTTTCAACATGACGCTCTGCATATATGCGTGTATGAAGTTAGGATCGTACGTCACATCCAATTAAAGTTCGACTTTGAGTCAGGAAAAATGGTTACCTTAGGGAATTGGGCAAAGTTTCTCCTGATTAGGTCATACATGAATCTCATGACATAGAAGCCACATTCCCACGATTGTGGCTGCTGATGGCACTGGAAAATTTGCATATGCAAAGACATAAACCCACATTAACTCGAAAGAACTAATTAAGTTTAAATTAAAAGACTCATCATGAGTACTTCCATCCGTATTAATTACCTCATATTATTTCCAAGAAATTGTTGTGCCATTCGACGCGTCATGCCTCCCTCCAGCACTAGCATAATTTTTGAAAGCCCTGTATTTAATTTAGTATTGCCGGTTAATATGTTATCATTAATTAACTAGTTAGAGAAAAATTTAAAACAGCTATGTTACTTACGCGTCTATGTGCCATGTGAGGGTGAAAACATGCGCCACCTTGTCGCTCATCGAATCGAGGTAATAGACCTCATTCATGCATGGGCAAATGACGGCGAGGACCCAGCGGCACCTACATTGCATATATAAGCGAACCGTTTCATACATATGTTAGGCGTAACATACAAGAATGAGTTAAATTAGTAGGAAATGCACAAACCTTTGGTGGTAAGGCGCAAGGATGAACTCTCGGTCCTGCTGCGCTAGTAGTGCCCTTGATATGTATTCCTCCGCATGTGCTTCGTCATGCTCTAGCATCGTGAGGCTTATTTTCTCTGGGTCGAGGAAACCCACCTTGTCACATGCCCTCATCGACGCCAGCCTATACATGCACCTGGATGCAAAGTAGACATTAGTAAGTAGTGCATACAAAGTGATTAGATTTATGAAACGAACTCTGATAACTTCAGACAACAGCAAACTCACAGGACTCCAGTCCGTATGATGGACATATCAAGCTCCCGCCAGTTGAGGAGGTCGAACAAATCCTCGTGGGCCACCGATATGCTCCCGGGCTCACGGTGAAAATGGGCTGGCCTGAAGTGAACCAAGAAGTTGATGTGGCGCCTAGACTGGGTCAGGTACCACTCGTGGAGACTTCTGGTTATTTGATCCATATTGCACAGAAGGTACTCCGACACGAGTGGGGACCCGTTCTTGAACGTACCCGGCTGGCTTTGTTTGGCCTTGCCTTTGGCCTTGCCCTTGCCTTTGGGCGGGGAGCGAGTGTATACCTTCGAAGGTTGGGGTGTGGTGCCGCCGGCCTCATTTTATGGCGAAGGGTTTGAGGCCGTCGGAGGAGGCATGGGGGCCGAAGGAGTTCGCTCATGCGTGGTGGCGGGGGTGGTGTCCTCAGGAAGTGAGCTGGTACCCATCGTCCACTTTAAGTACAAAAACATAAGTTAGATTTTACAAATTGAGTATATTAACTGAGTTGTAAGCTAGAATGGCTAGGGTTTACCTCCTGTAATCTAACACCCTTCTTGGGCCACTGTATGTTCGAGCCCAATGCCTCGCCAATTGTCCGCATTTCGTCCATTGGGACGAGCAACGGAAAAGAGCTGCAGCCCGGGAGGGCCATGTCCACCTGTACCTTTGCGAATCCAGGCTCCAGAGGTACGCAGTGCATCCGGACATCCTCCCAAGACTGGTATACGACCCCGTTTGCAACCGCAACAGGTTTGTCGCCTATGTTGATCAATAGGCTACAGCTCTCCGGCTTCTGCAATTTGCAACAATTATAACAGGTTAGTGAAACAATTCTAACGTAACGAGAGTGGCATCAGCCGAACTGCATATATAGCTCAAGAGTTGCAATACCTCGATCAGGTCCACCGGATCCACGTGAACCTTTGAGCCGACACTACTCGGCCTGGCAGCGTCGACCTCGGCAGCTGGATCTAAACCCTTGGACTGCACAACTCGGCTGAGGCGTTCATACTTCTATTTCATTTGAGCGAACATGTCCGCGAATTGTACAGTCACATCTGCCCGTATCTTCTGAGATAGCACCACTTCCTTTTCCTTCCAGCTGCCAGCCTTCTTCGCCTCTTGCCCGGGCTCCGAGAAGCCTTCCTTCCATGGCACCACAGCCCCCACGGTTCGCGTCCGCCCTGGATGCTCCTTGTTCCCTAGAGCTCGGGTAAGGATGTCGTTCTCCCTATGGGGAGTGAACAATCCCTCGGTCGCCTCCTTCGAGCAAGAGATCTATTACATTGAAAGCTCTCCATTGTGAGAAAGAAATATATACAAACTTGTGCGCACACTAGTGATCATAGTTAGCCAACTTACGAGTCGCTGCACGACCTCGACGTCCCTGGGGTTTGGGAACGCCACAGTCCCCGTGGCCGACACGGTCCCTGTGGCCAGCCACCAGCGCTTACATCGCTGATCGCGGATCTCGGATAGTGGTAGGTCAGGGGAGTCGACGAAATTCGACGCCTCGTCTTCACCCTTCTTCCACTGCTCCTCCTTCCCCGCATAGCCGCGAGAGCCGAGCCGGTGTGGGTGGTCGTTCCTCCTCTGGATTGTCTTGTTCTTCTCGCTGAGGGCCTTCGTACCAGAAACAAGAAAATTAATGCACCACTGCTTACTGCATACAATGGTGCAACCAAACAAAGGAACCATACATACCTTGAACTCAGGAGTCCCCTTCTGTTGGGCGAATTGCTCCCATACCTCCTCCGTTATGAAGGGGTACTTCTCCCATGGAGATTCGCCTTTAGCGAGGAAGGTACTGACAAGGACGCTTTTGAACGTTTTCCACGTGTTGTTCATGTCCTTCAAGCAAGCTATCGTGGGACCATCGTGGGGGATGTTCCACTTGGCCTGTTTCAAATGGTGCATATAAGTAGGACTTACCTAATCTCTGGGATAAACCAAGAGAATGTGATTAATTACTCAAGAGTTCAGTGATTTTGATTAATTTTACCAACACTTCCGCCCACAGCCTATCCCTCTCGTCGGCCTTGACGTCTTTCCAGCTCTGGACGGTGATCTTCACCCTTTCCTTCGCCAACAAGCCAACATAGGCAGCATAGTGGCCGGCGTTCTTCCCGATCGATCTCCCGAACTGATTGAACTCACATGAAAGATCCATGCGTTTGGCCAAACGACCCAACATCGTCGGGCCTCGCGCCTTCCTCTTGCGCTGGGACGAGCCAGCGCCATCTACGTTCGACCTCGCCGAATCACTACTATCACCCGAGGAAGATGCCGACATGGCTTTACCTAAAATTCCATGAACAAACCATCAATTAATATGAAGAAAGGTACATGACAAAGTTCATAACTAAAATTGTTGTGCCCTAAGCTAGTCTCTCTGCATGAACATAAAGTCTGTTGAAATTTAAATGAACCAAAATTTCATATCAACATTAGAAAATGAGAAGTAATTAACAGAAAATTCAGATTAGCAGTGCAAACTAAGACATACTCTATTTCCTATCGGTTTTGAAAAGAAAACCGATAGTACTAAGGTTTGTATTCAGGAAAATTTAAAAGATTAGCAGTGCAAATTATGCTAATCTCTCTGCTGGAAAATAAAGTCTGTTAGAATTTAAATGAACTTAAATTTCAGATGAACATTAAAAAATGGGAAGTAATTAACAGAAAATTCAAATTAGTAGTGCAAACTATGATATACACTATTTCCTATCGGTTTTCCAAGTCAAACCGATAGTAATCAAGTTTGTATTCAGTAAAATCTATAAGATTAGCAGTGCAAACTATGCTAGTCTCTCAGCAGGAACATAAAGTATGTTAAAATGTAAATGAACCAAAATTTCAGATGAAAATTAGAAAATAGGAAATAATTAACAGAAAATTCAGTTTAAGGTATTTACTGTCGGTTCTAAATAAGAAACCGATAGTGGACTACACTGTACGACAAATTGCTAGTGATTTTCATCAATTCTGTCATTCTCATAGCTATGAAGTTTGTAGTTCATGAATTTTACTCTAGTTTTATATTTGTAATCCATTGAACGGGATATGAACCATTGCATACAAACTTAAGCAATACACGCGCGCGATTTGGTCAAGAACACTTACAGTCGATCGTGGAGTGGTCGGAGGTGGTGGCGCAATGCAGTGCCGGAGGTGGTGGAGAACCAGGTTCTGATCGGCAATGGTGGCGCAGAGGAGCGAAGAAGCGATCATCGGGGAATCTAGGGTTTTCCGCGCGAGTATTTGGAAATTGGAATGTGACCAGTTGCACTGGAGGGAAAATCGTGCAAGGTTATTGTTGATCGAAGGATGCCGACTAGAGGGGGGGTGAATATGCGGTTTTTAAAATTTTTCTTCTAAACTAGGGTTTAACAACCTAAGATTGCAATAACAAACTTCTAAAGATATGAATGACAATTCAATACAGGTTTTGCACTTTCTAAAGCATTAATAGCAACAATTCAATCACTACGAAAATTAAGCAAGTAGTAGAGGTAACCGAAGAGATCGAGTTTTTCCCGAGGTCTCAGAAATTTGCCGATTTCCACTAATCCTCGTTGAAGCGCTCTTCGCTTGAGCTTATGCTTCGATTTCACTAGGGGTAGCCCTTCTCCTCTCCGGATAGGCGAGCTCCGAGTCTTTACAACCAATCGTCGGGCCTCTCCGACACACCGTCGATGGAGAGATCGTCGGACCTCCCGGGTCGTCTAGGTGACGGCAATCACCAAGAGTAACAAGCCTAGCACCTTGCTTGATCAACCTCAAAGCTTGATGAACACAATGCAAATGCAATATTGCTTGGAGACAATTTCACTCAACTAGCTCTCAAGATTTCTCAATTTTTGACTTCAATTGCTAGAGAATGGGAGTGAGAGGGTTTGCACACTGTTGCTCAAAGTTTAGAGATGTATTTCGTGTGCACTTGACATCTACAACAATGATCTATTTATACCCTCAGTAAAAACGGTCGATTTCAAGATGATTGGGCGAAAGTTGTACTGGCCGGACATTGTCCGGTCACTTCGGACAATGTCTGGTCAGTACAAAAATTTTGACCGTTATTCACGTGAAATACGAGTGTCAATAGCCGTTTGAAGTAAAATGTGAAGGCCGGACAAATGTATTTGTCCGGACAAAATGTCCGGACAGATGCATTTGTCTCTGTTGATACCCCTGTTTAAAACGACTTGTACAAGCCGGACAAATAGATTTGTCCGGACAAAATGTCCGGACAGAAGTATTTGTCTCTGTTGACACTCAAAATAAAACACTCCAGATTTTTGTATGGGCCGGACATATGGGATTTGTCCGGACAAAATGTCCGGACAAATAGATATGTCTCTGTTAACACAGTATTTTCAATAGCCCAAAATTTGTATTGGCCGGACATTGTCCGGTCACTTCAGACACATCCTCCGGACAAATACATTTGTCTTAATTCAGCACCCCGTTAACATTTATATTGACCGGACATTGTCCGGTCACTTCGGACAATGTCCGGCCTTCATCGGACAGATGCACCGGACAAATGTATATGTCTCTGTTGCACTTGTTTGCAATGTTCTGAAATTGTTTGTATTGGCCGGACATTGTCCGGTCACTTCAGACACTGTCCGGCCAGTACAAAACGAAAACAGACCTCTGAATTTTATACTCAAATTTGATTTAGGGCAAATGCAAATGCAAATATGCTTCTAAAAACTTCAAGGTTGATCAAGAGACTTGTGCTGAGACCCCTCTTAATAGTACGACCATCTAACCTAGAAAATTTCAAAACAAGAAGGCGCTAGGTTTAGGTATTTGTACTCTTGTCGAGATTTTCGTCGTTTTCACTTCATGGAGTCTTGATAGCCTTGCTTTGTCTTTCCTCGATGCTTTCTCCTTTGATTTACCTGAGTCTCACATACAGAGGTTAGTCGCAAATCTCACGGATGTCATTAATCACCAAAACCCTAATTAGGGCTAAAGATTCAATAGATATAACCTAATGTATGAATATTTACTATCGGTTAATAACCACCAAACCGATAGTACAAACATGTAAGTTAGGGTTTTCCGTATGGGCACCTTTCACTATCGGTTTTATTACACCAAACCTATAGTAAACTAAGAACAGGGGCTCATAACACAGTACAAATCACTATCGGTTATAAACAATAAACCGATAGTATAAACATGTAAGTTAGGGTTTTCCGTGTTGGCACTGTTCACTATCGGTTTTACTATACCAAACCGATAGTAAACTAAGAACATGGGCTCTTAACATAGTATAAATCACTATCGGTTATGAACTATAAACCGATAGTATAGTGTAATTTCATATCGGTTTCACAGTTAAAACCGATAGTAAAATACAATGTTATTGACCCTAAAAAATTTCCCTTAGAAAATTACAGATTATCTCAGTACATCATTTTGCATTGTATTTTACTATCGGTTTTATGAAAATAAATCGATAGTATATGTTAATTTCATATCGGTTTGGAAGTTCAAACCGAGAGTAGAATACTGTTTAATTGATCTAAAGGTATTTCCTGAGAACAATTACAGATGGGTCTCGGTACATCATTTTGCATTTGTAAAGACACCTGAAACCCCATGCAAATGACTTCCAATAATTTTGAAATAAATTAACAGTAAAGACCAATTATGGAATGAAAATTTGCAGTTTTCATATTGATTGTGAAAAAAATCAATTATTGCTCAAATCAAGTATATACTCCAATTAAAATGAAAATTTGTATAAATGATTCTCAATGCATCACGTATGTTTTCCCAAGGAATTTTTGAAAAATGATTTGAAGAATTCTTCGATTAAAGATCAAAGTAATATACGTCACTTACATATTGCAAATTAGTCAAGAATGGTGGTCCACCCATAATCCTTCTTCGTGGTCGTCTCGCAGGTAACTTGTTTCGTCAATATCTTCGGTAGGGACAGATTGAAGGATTCCATCTAAAAATGGAGGTAGTTCGTCGAACTGATCGTACTCTTCTTCATCAACAACGACTTCGACTCCATTAATACGTCTCTTACTGTGAAGGACAACGTGCAACTTTGGGTTGGCCGGGTCAACGATGTAGAACACCTGTGTGGCTTGCTCAGCAAGTATAAATGGATCATCTTTGTGTGCGACTCTACTGAGATCGACGAGAGTAAACCCATAATTGTCGACTTTAACACCTCAAGGGATTTCGACCCATTGGCATCGAAACAGAGGAATCTTAAGTAATACATAATCGAGCTCCCATATTTCCTCAATAACACCGTAATATGAGTCGAGTGCCCTTACTGCCCTGGCATCCTCCGAAATAGCAAGTAGTGTCACTCCACTACATTGCATAGTACTCTTCTCATACTGAGTTCTTGTGTAAAATGAATAGCCGTTGATGTCATACCCCTGCCAAGTCCCTACAGTAAATCTAGGCCCTCTGGCCAACCATGTAACATCTTCATCTACGTCGCCCTCAGAAGCTTGCAGGACTCTATTTTCGGTCCACCTAGCAAACTTCCTATTATGTTCTCTGGTGACCCAAATCTCTGGCTTTGAGGGATTTTGTTTCCGTAACATTTCCTTGTGCTCGTGTATATATGGCTCCACCCCCGTCATGTGCTGTAAGACCCAAAAATGGGCTTTTGCATACAGATCACTAGAGGAGACGACTGCTTTAAATCCAATCGTTCCAATGCCCTGAAGCCTGCCCTCATGCCGGGACGTAGGAACGCCAATTGGGTCAACCCCGGCCATATAGTTGGTGCAAAATTCGATCACCTCCTCTGCGGCATAACCTTCAATGATACTGCCCTCAGGCCGATGTCGATTCCTTATATATCCCTTCAAGATACCCATAAATCTCTCAAATGGATACATGTAGCGCAGGAACACAGGTCCACAAAACTTAATTTCTCTGACAAGGTAAACAATTAGATGGACCATAACATCAAAAAAGGATGGAGGGAAATACATCTCCAGCTGACAAAGAGTGGTAGTCACATCTCGTTGCAAATCGTCGAGTCCATCCATATCAATTACCTGCAAGGACACAGTTGCAGCAAATATTCAGATCCAAAAAATCTGACAAGTTCCACGAATGGAGCTAATTAACTTGCTAGGAGTACACGCTTACGTACCTTGCCAGATATTGTGTTGAAGAAATAACATAGCTTTGTAATTGTCTCTCTGACTTTGACTGGGAGAATGCCTCTGATAGTAATGGGAAGTATTTGTGACATCAGTACATGACAATCATGGGACTTCATACCAACCAGTTTCAAGTCTTTTATGGACACAAGTTTTTTCAAGTTCGCAGAATCCCCGCATGGAACTTTGACACCATGTAGGCACTGACAGAGTTCTGTTTTTTTTCTCTTTTTGACAAAGTATATCAGGCCGGGGGGAGGTATGTCCGCTTTCCCTTCTCCAACGGTGCAAGCTCAGTCCTTATGCCCATGTCGAGCATGTCACAGCGAACGTTGATGCCATCTTTCGTCTTTCCTGGAATGTTCAACAACAAACCAGTCAAACTGTCACAAACATTTTTCTCTACGTGCATGACATCAATGCAATGTTGAACTTGTAAGTGCTCCCAATATGGCAGATCCCAAAGAATCGATCTCTTCTTCCAAACATTTTTTTCTGGAGGTTTAGAACATTTACCGAACTCAACTTTGATGTCCTTCACGCGCAAGTAAGCTCCTTACCAGTCACAAACACTGGGGCTGATCCTTTCTCAGGCTTCCCATTGAATGACTTCCTCTTCTTACGGTAGGCCTGATGCATCGGAATGAATCTGCGGTGACCCATGTACACTGTTTTTCTGCAGTTCGATAACCACATGCTTTCAGTTTCATCCAGGCAAATAGGACAAGCCTTGCCTCCTTTCGTACTATACCCCGACAAATTTTCATAGGCCGGGAAATCATTTATGGTGCAAAATATCATGGCCCGCAACATGAAATTCTCTCGCTTATGTGCATCCCACACCCGCACCCCTTCGCTCCACAATTTATGTAAGTCCTCGACTAACGGTGATAGAAACACGTCAATATCATTCCCGGATTGTCTGGGTCCTGAAATTAGTAACGACATCATGATGTACTTGCGCTTCATACATAACCAAGGAGGAAAATTGTAGATGCATAAAAGAACCGGCCAAGTGCTATGTCGACTGCTCATATTTCCGTGTGGATTCATACCATCCTTACTCAGCCCAAACCTTATATTCCTCACTTCGCCGCCAAACTCACCGAATGTTCTGTTAATGTTTCTCCATTGAATGGAATCAGCTGGATGTCTTAGTTTTCCGTCTTGTTTCCGACCTTCAACATGCCAACGCAAGTACTTCGCATCTTTCGGATTTGCAAACAGCCGTTTCAATCTGGGAATCACAGGCAAATACCACACAGTTTTGGCCGGAGGTCCTTTCTTTACCTCATCACATCCATTGTGATAAATTCTGTCCCCATGCTTATACCGCAATGCACCGTATCTTGGACAAACATGCAAATCCTCGTACTCGTTACGGTACAGAACACAATCATTTGGGCATGCATATATTCTTTCGATTTCCATTCCCAACGGACACAATAGTTTTTTGGCCTGGTAAACCGATCTTGGCAACTCATTTCCCTCTGGAAGCATGTCCGCTAACAGATCCAATAGCGCCGTGAAACTCTTATCGCTCCAACCGTTGCTTGCCTTCAAGTTATATAATCTCAACACAGCAGACAACTTTGTAAATTTTGCACATCCGGGGAACAAAGGCTTCTCAGAATCAACAATCAATTTCTCAAATTTAGCTAAATCGTTTTCGCTGTAGTCTTCTTCTACATCACGTAACATTTCATCTAAATTGTCGTCATCTACATGGACTTCCGAATGAACATTACCAATGTTCTGATCATGATCATCATTACTGCAATCCACTCTCGGGTGCTGCTGAGTGGTAGCGGTGCTCGTTTCCTCAAGATCTTCACCATGCCATATCCAACGGGTATAGCGTGCGTTAAAACCACGATGAATCAAATGACTCCTAATCTGATCAGAGTTGCCGAACTTTTTTAAGTTCATACAATCTATACAAGGACAATGCATATCTTTCTCTCCCTTCTTCGCCTTTTCTTGCTCAGCAAATTTAATAAACCCATTCACACCCTCCAAATACTCAACAGTAGTACGTTTTATTCCATACATCCAATATTCTCGGTCCATCTACAATTATTTCACAAAATTGACAAATTCAAATAAATAATTAATGACTCAGGGCATGCATATATGCATGAAACATTATTAGCTAGGCCATATGTATGTACATGAGCTGCTTAATTATATTAAATGGATTTGTATATATGAAACCCTAATTAACTTGATGCATGTATTAATTGGAAGAGCCAGCTAGCTAGCTGCTTAAATTCAGCAAGCTATAGCTAGCTAGCCAACCTAGCCTTCTAGCTAGTTTGGAGATACATGTATCTAGTTTACTGAATTGCAAGTAGAGAGAGAGAGGGAGAGTGCATGTGAAAGAGTGATCGAGAGAGAGAGAGAGGTGATGAGAAAATGACAATACCGAGGGAGATGGAAATATGATCAACCTCTTAGCTAGCTTCTCCAGATCACTCTAGCTTGGAGTCGTGCGCGGCTGAAATGATTCCAACATGCAGAGCGCAGAGCAGGGGTCGACCTAATTAAGTTGTCCAATTTTACTATCGGTTCAACAACACAAACTGATAGTAAAATAAGGTCCCCACTATCATAACTATTAGTTTATATGAAATCATTTTACTATCGGTTTGTTTTATATAACCGATAGTACTATTTCATATATTGTATCGGTTCGTACAGGAAGAACCGATAGTAAAAAGTCAGTAATTTCACTATCAGTTACGCGAGAAAAACCGATAGTACTATGTAATATATTATATCGGTTGATATAGTACGAACCGATAGTATAAAGTGAGTAAATTTACTATCTGTTATGAACGAAAAACCGATAGTACTGTTTTAATATATTATATCGGTTAGTACAGTAATACCCGATAGTATAAAGTACGCAATTTTATTATCAGTTAAAAGTGGAAAACCGATAGTACTATTTAATATATTATATCGGTTTGTACAGTAATGACCGATAGTAAAAAATATTTACATTTCACTAATGTTAGTCTAGTGTAACCGATAGTAAAATGCCTTTTTTCCGCCCTGTCGTCCTATTCTATCAGATTTTTCCCAGATTGCTTATAACCGTTAGAAAATATGGGTTAGTGGAATGCATTTCTGTAGTAGTATGAGGGAAACAAAGGCACGCAGAGAAGGGCATGCTAACAGACTACGATGTGACATGTCGGTCCGGGCCCAACACACTTTACCGGGCTGTGCCGTGCAAATCATACTTTGTTTTTCTCTCAATTTATTTTTTTTCATACAACCCCTTGATGTAAGGACCAATGATGAACCATTTTTTAAAATAGGACTAATTTGAACTATTTCATATCAGAGGGATTATGTTGAATCCTCCGACAAAGTATGATTTATTCTTTTTATTATATAATAGATAGATAGATATATAGTTACAGATAGCACATACGGTTGCTATAGAAGGTAAGTGCACACTTGCCATAAATAGTACAAGTTGCCCGTACATCTATCTCTTCTTCTTCTTCTTCACGGCTAGCTAGCCCTGTGTAGGCATGATACCATAAGACTTCGGGGCAAGGAGGAGCTTCTCCTTGAGACGTACTGTTAACCCGAACACCTCCGTCATGTCAATGTCGTCTTTCTCTTTCCCGGCCGGCAACTCCCAGTGGAAGCAGTACACGAGGTTTGCCAACATCAGCTCGATGGTGGACATCGCGTAGTTTATCCCAGGGCAGACCCTCCGTCCGGCCCCGAACGGCACGAATCGGAAATCCTTCCCGTTGAAGTCGACGGCCGCGACATTGCCTCCGTCGAGAAACCTCTCCGGCATGAACTCCTCTGCTTTCTCCCAGAAGCTAGGATCTCTACCGAGGGCCCATATGTTGACGATTGTACGTGTTCCTGAAGGGATCATGTAGCCGTCGACGACGCAGTCGGCTGTGGAGAGGTGCGGGACGGCCAACGGCGCCGGAGGGTGCAGCCGGAGTGACTCCTTGATGACTGCCTTGAGATAGGTCATGCCGGCTAGGTCATCCTCGGTAACCATTTCTTGGCCCTTGGTTGTGTTCTTCGTCACCTCAGCCTGTAGCTTAGTCATGGTGTGCTGGTTTCGCATGAGCTCGGCCATGGCGAATTCCATAACTTGGAACGATGTGTCCGTGCCCCCGGTGAACATGTCCTGCACGTTCAGAGTACGTAGAGAATGATCATGGCATGCAACTATTTTAGAGCCATTAAAACACGCAAGTCGTGCTGCATGAGCAAAGACTAAGATATTTATCACATTTCATAGCAATATTTCTCTCTAGTTAGTGCGGGAGCAAACTTTTTTTAACTTACAATCAAGATAACCTTGACATGGTCTCGAGTGAGACCATACTTTTCTTGAAGAGAGAGCAAAACATCTATGAAATCCCTCTCTTCGTCGTCGTTGTTGCCATGAACGGGATTGCTTGCATGGTCGTCGATGAGCTTGTCGAGCAACTCGTCCCACCTCTTCTTCAACCCGTTGGCCTTTGCATATACAATCCCTTTGAGCACGCCCAACCTCGCCAAGCTCGGGAAGTAGTCCTCTAGGTTAAACCCTCCGAGGACATTCATGTTTGCTTCTGTCATCTCTCGGGACAGCTTGTTCCCGCCTTCCTCCCGGAAAGACTTCCCCAACAAGACGCGGCACACCAAGTCGTTTGAGAACGAGTTCAGCAGCTCGCTCATGTCCACGGTTGCACGCGTGGTGGATACAGCATCACGGATCTTCGCTATCACCAGACGCACCTATATGCATGCATGAATAGGGTACATATTTATTAGCATGTTTATTTTAGGGCTTATAATTAGTTAAAGTCCTTTTAATTCCATTGGAAACCCTAAACAAGATCGAGCATATATAACTGGCAAGATCTGGAATTTGTAATAATGAACTGTCGTGTTGGAGAAGGTTAAACTAGGCCGACGAGGCCATTCGTATAGGCTTCGCGCACGAGTTGTACCTCTTCTTCACGGGCAGTGCGGTATGACTTCACCTTCTTGACAGACAGCATATGCGTCGTGGCAATCTTTTTGTTAAGCCGCCATTGCTCTCCGTTAATGGAGAATCCGATGTCCGACGACCCCTGGAGGATGATGTCAGCGACCGTGTTCTGTGGCCGTGACGCGAAAACGTGGTCGTGCGTGCGCAGGATCTCCTCAGCGGCGCGTGGGGATGAGACGACGAGGTTCGGGAGGGCGCCCAGGCGGAGGAGCATGAGGTCAGGGCCATACTTCTTGGTGAGGTTGGCGAGGGAGACATGAGGTAGGGAACCCACAAGGTGCAAGTGCCCTATTATGGGAAACTTCGGAGGAGAAGGGAGCTGGTTTAGTTGTTTGCATGAACGTCTATTAGTCAGCAAGTGTAGTAGCAAGAGTAGGAGAGTGAAGAGGAAGAGAAGTAATGCTTGTGGAGTCATGTAATGCATGAGTTGGTGTACTACTTGAGCCATATGCATGTCTTAACTTGTGAATTGTGACGCAGTGCATGCAAGATGGGGAGTAGTACTCTTGCAGCTTTTATATACAAAATGGCATCATATTTTTTATAAATAACCCACACAAAAAAAGTAAATGCAAAAATTACCTAGAATTGACTTTTGTTTTACAAAAATAACCCACCATGTTACCATGATGAATCCTGAAGACTCGACAAGCGACGTATTATGATGCAAGAGTGGAAATCGATTTATTGATTGCTCAGCACTCGACAAACCCTCTGGTTCCTGCAACGGTTTGATCCTAATACTATCAGTTTTGAACGGATACAACCACAACTAGTTTCAATACTTATACGATCAGTTTGTATACTAGATACGATCACGACCATGTCTCGTACTAATACAACCATGACCAAATTTCGTACTGATACGTCCAGTTTTGAACTGATACGACCACGACCACGACCGAACCGTTATAAAAGTCAGATGACTTGTCGAGTGTTGGATACTCGAGAGACTGACGTAATGGATTATTTTTGCAAAATACAAAAATTCTGGATCATTTTTGTAATTAATTTTTTTCTATAAATTATTTATAAAAAAAATATTCCGAATGGCATCATATATTTGAGATTGTTGTCAACGATGAATACATCTACATGTGAAACTTGCAATGAATTGATGGTTCTCTACTCATGGACGTTTTGCATGCATAAACAGATGACATGTTTTGACATCCGTGGCGTGTGAAAACTACTCGTCGATGTTCCGTTGCTATCAGCAGACAGCGCACGTTCGGCAAGCAAATGCTGATTATTATCTATAGTACTGACAACATAAGTGTACGTATGTTAGCATATATAATGAAGCCTTTATCTTAGCACGTTTCAAACAAAATTATAAAGATATCTACTGTTTACTAATACAGATATAAACCTAAGAGATATAAATAAATTAAAAGCTAGAATTAAACTGGACTCTACACAACTAGAATTGTGAGATTTGTTAAGTGTTTCGGGGAAAACACTAGGAAAAGTATATTTTATTGAATGATAAAATACTAGTTAGAGTTTTTTGAGTGTTTCGAACAAATAAACTAAGCAAAGTGTATATATCTTTTAATATAGGTGACTTTACCAAGTGTAGTCGACAAAAACACTCGGCAACACTCTCACTCAAGTCCCGCTTGTGAAATTTTGAAATTCATCGTTTGCTCCATACCCTTTCTCAATCCCTCTATCTCCTTTTGAAATTCCCCCTTCTCTCTAGTCCCGTAGCGAGGTAGAGGCGGCGGCAACGACAAAGTGAGGAGGCGACAGTAGTGGCAGCGCGTGGCGATGGTCCAAGACGGTGTGCGAGGTGGCGGTAGTAGCGCGTGGCAGATCTGGGTTTTGGAGGTGGAGGCAATGGCAGCGGCGGAGGCGGAGGTGGCAGCGAGGTAGAGGTGGTGGAGGATACGACAATAGCGAGATATCAGAGGCGACAGAGGCAGCGGCGACAGCGTGAGGCAACGGAGGCAGCGATGTGACGGAGGCGGAGGTTGACATAGCGAGGACGACAGAGGCAGCAACGACAGCACATGGCGATGGTCCAAGATGGTGTCCGAGGTGGCGGCAGTAGCGCGTCGCAGATCTGCGTTTTGGAGGCAGAGGCAATGGCAGCGGCGGAGGTGGAGGAGGAGGCGGCAGCGAGGTAGAGGTGGTGGAGGCTACGACAACAGCGAGGTATCGGAGGCGACGGAGGCAGCGGCGGCAGCGTGAGGCAACAGAGGCAGTGATGTGACGGAGGCATTGGCAGCGACGGCAGTGCGAGGACGACGGCGGCTCGAGATTGTCGTGGCGTTGATATTTTCTTAGATCTAAAATTCATTGAATGTTTCGTAAACACTAGGGAATGTTTTAGCAGATGAAAGTTCTATGTTTGCGCGAGTGTTTTAAAGTTTCCACTTGGCAATGATCTTCTGTCCCGACTTTAGTTTTCTGAGTGAACTATACCGAGTGTTGACATTCAGTAAAAGCTTCGCTTAGTGTTTTGCTTCTTTTGTCGAGTGCCTTTTTGACACTCAGCAACTTCCACAATTTTGATAGTGCTAACTAGAACTTGATTTAAATTTCTATTGAGAGAGTATGGTACACAAAATTGAAAGTTTTAGGCTTTTGGCTGGTTGATTACTAAAGTAGGTATTCTTGCGTGTACAATTGCTCCCATGCATGTTTCATTGGTATATGCCTGTAACTTTTTCTAAGTGTATGAATATACTGTATGCACGTAGCTGCCTCAAAATAATTGTGTATGATCTAATTTTGTGAGTGTCAAAATATACAAAGTTTTGGCAAGTAGAACATATGAAACATAATAAATGAAACGTCACAATTATACTTGCAACTTGGGCCGTGCTGGGCCGGTTGCTTGAGCCGTGTTGTTGCCATGCCAAGACGCGCTGGCCCAATAGCTCGGTGGATAGGCCTGGCATGGCACGATAGTTCGCGGGCTGCATTTTGTGCTGGACCGGCACGGGCAAGGCCCGTTTTGAATTTTAAAATTAGTTCTAAATTTTAATGCATTAAAATTAGTGGTGGTCGTCTCTCGTCTGGTTAAGGTCGTCGACAAGAATCGTGATCGTCGCAGAGGTCATCGCAGTGGTAGTCGTGGTGGCGAGGCTGTGCTCTGTGGAGTGGGAACGGCAGTGGATCACCGGCGAGCACGTGAGATGTACGATGTGTGAGGCTGTTCGTCTGTGGTGAGAGAAGATGGGAAAAAGAAAGAGGCGGCAGCGCTAGCAAAGAAGGGGCCAACGATGACTCTAATTTGGGGTTGTGTCCCCAAATTAGGGTCTAGATGAGGGGTGCTTGAGGGCGGCACGGCGATGAATCAAGTGTGGCAATGAGGAATTAGAAGAGGCATCACCGTCCGAAGGCCCGGCGCTGGTGACAGAGAGGACGAAAGAGGTGACTTGGGTGGAGTAGATCTATTGGATCTGGCGACGAGTGGCGCAGCGATGTGGTGTGGTGTAGCGGCGCGGCACGTGGCCCAAATCTGCGGTGGCGCGGCGCGAGCACGCGAGATCTACGGTGTGTGAGGCGCTTTGACGAAGGCAGCAGAGGGGGTTGAACTACTACAGAAATGCTTTTTACTATCGGTTAAAAATCCACTCTACTATCGGTTCTCTTACCGATAGTGGTCGGCACGATAGTAGAGGTGCAGTACACTTCTATCCGTTCAAAAATCGTTAGTAAAACATCTACATTCCCAACGTTCACTAATCGCTATCGACTATTTCTTCCATCGGCACGAATTTAAACTGATAGTATTGTATACGCTTTTTCTATCGGCTCGTATATAAACCGATAGTATTGTTTAGGCTTTTTGTATCGGCTAGGATCTAAACCGATAGTAATGTTAATATTTTTTTCTATCGGCTCTTATATAAACCGATAGTATTGTCTGGACACAGTTAGTACTGGAAACTTTATTCTATCGGTTGTTATATATAAACCGATAGTATTGTGTAGACACAGTTAGTACTGGAAACTTTATTTTATCGGTTGTTGTATATGAACCGATAGTACTGAGATATTTATTCTATCGGTTATATTATATAACCGATAGTATTTTGTAGACACGTTTAGTACTGAAAACTTTATTCTATCGGTTGCAACATATGAACCGATATTACTGTAATATTTATTCTATCGGTTGTAGTATATAACCGATAGTAATATTAGTTTTTCCTATCGGTTTTGTACTGGCACGGTTAGTACTGGAATCATGCACATATACATACAGCTATACAGAGATACATTGGATCATTCACAAATACACCAATATTTACAAATATTCACCAATATTCACATATTGAATTTGTTCACAAATACACTAATACAGTAATATACACATGCATTGGATAGATTGAATTTATGCACATATTGATCGAGTTTATTCACAAATACATCAATGAATCTATTCACATATTGAGTTTATTCACAAATACAGCAATCAACACATTCAATATATATTCACAAATACAGCAATCAACACAAGTCAGTTACTATCGATCGTTGATAGCCACTTCTTCCATGACATATTGAGCCCAAATTGTTCGCAGCTCCTTCAATTGAGGCAACTCATATTGCTCTTTCAACATGGTGCTTTGCATATATGCGTGTATGAAGTTAGGATCGTACGTCACATCCAATCAAAGTTCGACTTTGAGTCAGGAAAAATGGTTACTTTAGGGAATTGGGCAAAGTTTCTCCTGATCAGGTCATACATGAATCTCATGACATAGAAGCCACATTCCCACGATTGTGGCTGCTGATGGCACTGGAAAATTTGCATATGCAAAGACATAAACCCACATTAACTCGAAAGAACTAATTAAGTTTAAATTAAAAGACTCATCATGAGTACTTCCATCCGTATTAATTACCTCATATTATTTCCAAGAAATTGTTGTGCCATTCGACGCGTCATGCCTCCCTCCAGCACTAGCATAATTTTTGAAAGCCCTGTATTTAATTTAGTATTGCCGGTTAATATGTTATCATTAATTAACTAGTTAGAGAAAAATTTAAAACAGCTATGTTACTTACGCGTCTATGTGCCATGTGAGGGTGAAAACATGCGCCACCTTGTCGCTCATCGAATCGAGGTAATAGACCTCATTCATGCATGGGCAAATGACGGCGAGGACCCAGTGGCCACTACATTGCATATATAAGTGAATCGTTTCATACATATGTTAGGCGTAACATACAAGAATGAGTTAAATTAGTAGGAAATGCATTAACCTTTGGTGGTACGGCACAAGGATGAACTCTCGGTCCTGCTGCGCTAGTAGTGCCCTTGATATGTATTCCTCCGCATGTGCTTGGTCGTGCTCTAGCATCGTGAGGCTTATTTTCTCTGGGTCGAGGAAACCCACCTTATCACATGCCCTCATCGACGCCAGCCTATACATGCACCTGGATGCAAAGTAGACATTAGTAAGTAGTGCATACAAAGTGATTAGATTTATGAAACAAACTGTGATAACTTCAGACAACAGCAAACTCACAGGACTCCAGTCCGTATGATGGACATATCAAGCTCCCGCCAGTTGAGGAGGTCGAACAAATCCTCGTGGGCCAACGATATGCTCCCGGGCTCACGATGAAAATGGGCTGGCCTGAAGTGAACCAAGAGGTTGATGTGGCGCCTAGACCGGGTCAGGTACCACTCATGGAGACTTCTGGTTATTTGATCCATATTGCGCAGAAGGTACTCCGACTCGAGTGGGGACCCGTTCTTGAACGTACCCGGCTGGCTTTGTTTGGCCTTGTCTTTGGCCTTGCCCTTGCCTTTGGGCGGGGAGCGAGTGTATACCTTCGAAGGTTGGGGTGTGGTGCCGCCGGCCTTATTTTATGGTGAAGGGTTTGAGGCCGTATGAGGAGGCATGGGGGTCGAAGGAGTTCGCTCATGCGTGGTGGCGGGGGTGGTGTCCTCAGGAAGTGAGCTGGTACCCATCGTCCACTTTAAGTACAAACGCATAAGTTAGATTTTGCAAATTGAGTATATTAACTGAGTTGTAAGCTAGAATGGCTAGGGTTTACCTCCTGTAGTCTAACACCCTTCTTGGGCCACTGTATGTACGAGCCCAATGCCTCGCCAATTGTCCGCATTTTATCCGTTGGAACGGGCAACGGAAAAGAGCTGCAGCCCGGGAGGGCCATGTCCACCTGTACCTTTGCGAATCCAGGCTCCAGAGGTACGCAGTGGATCCGGACATTCTCCCAAGACTGATATACGACCCCATTTGCAACCGCAACAGGTTTGTCGCCTATGTTGATCTATAGGCTACAGCTCTCCGGCTTCTGCAATTTGCAACAATTATAACAGGTTAGCGAAACAATTCTATCGTAACGGGAGTGGCATGAGCCGAACTGCATATATAGCTCAAGAGTTGCAATACCTCGATCAGGTCCACCGGATCCACGTGAACCTTCGAGCCAACACTACTCGGCCTGGCAGCGTCGACCTCGGCAGCTGGATCTAAACCCTTGGACTGCACAACTCGGCTGAGGCGTTCATACTTCTCGTTCATTTGAGCGAACATGTCCGCGAATTGTGCAGTCACATCTGCCCGTATCTTCTAAGATAGCTCCACTTCCCTTTCCTTCCAGCTACCATCCTTCTTCGCCTTTTGCCCGGGCTCCGAGAAGCCTTCCTTCCATGGCACCACAACCCCCACGATTCGCGTCCGCCCTTGATGCTCCTTGTTCCCTAGAGCCCGGGTAAGGATGTCGTTCTCCCTATGGGGACTGAACAATCCCTCAGTCGCCTCCTTCGAGCAAGAGATCTATTACATTGAAAGCTCTCCATTGTGAGAAAGAAGTATATATAAACTTGTGCGCACACTAGTGATCATAGTTAGCCAACTTACGAGTCGCTGCACGACCTCGACGTCCCTGGGGTTTGGGAACGCCACAGTCCCCGTGGCCGACACGGTCCCTCTGGCCAGCCACCAGCGCTTGCATTGCTGATCGCGGATCTCGGAGAGTGGTAGGTCAGGGGAGTCGACGAAATTCGACACCTCGTCTTCAGCCTTCTTCCATTGCTCCTCCTTCCCCTTATAGCCGCGAGAGCCGAGCCGGTGTGGGTAGTCGTTCCTCCTCTGGATTGCCCTGTTCTTCTCGCTGAGGGCCTTCGTACCAGAAACAAGAAAATTAATGCACCACTGCTTACTGCACACAATGGTGTAACCAAGCAAAGGAACCATACATACCTTGAACTCAGGAGTCCCCTTCTGTTGGGCGAATTGCTTCCATGCCTCCTCCGTTATGAAGGGGTACTTTTCGCATGGAGATTCGCCTTTAGCGAGGAAGGTACTGACGAGGACGTCTTGAAGGTTTTCCACGTGTTGTTCATGTCCTTCAAGCAAGCTGTCTTGGGACCATCGTCCGGGATGTTCCACTTGGCCTATTTCAAATGGTGCATATAAGTAGGACTTACCTAATCTCTGGGATAAACCAAGGGAATGTGATTACTCAAGAGTTCAGTGATTTTGATTAATTTTCCTTCACTTCCGCCCACAGCCTATCCCTCTCATCGGCCTTGATGTCCTTCCAGCTCTGGACGGTGATCTTCACCCTTTCCTTCGCCAACAAGCCAACATAGGCAGCATAGTGTCCGGCATTCTTCCCGATCGGTCTCCCGAAACTGGTTGAACTCACATGAAAGATTCGCGCGTTTGGCCAAACGACCCAACATCGTCGGACCTCGCGCCTTCCTCTTGCGCTGGGACGAGGCAGCGCCATCTACGTTCGCCCTCGCCGAATCACTACTATCAGCCGAGGAAGATGCCGACATGGCTTTACCTAAAATTCCATGAACAAACCATCAATTGATATGAAGAAAGGTACATGACAAAGTTCATAACTAAAATTGTTGTGCCCTACGCTAGTCTCTCTGCATGAACATAAAGTCTGTTGAAATTTAAATGAACCAAAATTTCAGATGAACATTAGAAAATGGGAAGTAATTAACAGAAAATTCAGATTAGCAGTGCAAACTAAGACATACTCTATTTCCTATCGGTTTTGAAAGGAAAAACCGATAGTACTAAGGTATGTATTCAGAAAAATTTAAAAGATTAGCAGTGCAAACTATGCTAATCTCTCTGCAGGAAAATAAAGTCTGTTAAAATTTAAATGAATCTAAATTTGAGATGAACATTAGAAAATGGGAAGTAATTCACAGAAAATTCAGATTAGCAGTGCAAACTAAGACATACTCTATTTCCTATCGGTTTTGAAAGGAAAACCGATAGTACTAAGGTGTGTATTTAGGAAAATTTAAAAGATTAGCAGTGCAAACTATGCTAATCTCTCTACAGGAAAATAAAGTCTGTTAAAATTTAAATGAACTTAAATTTGAGATGAACATTAGAAAATGGGAAGTAATTCACAGAAAATTCAGATTAGCAGTGCAAACTAAGATATACTATATTTCCTATCGGTTTTGAAAAGAAAACCGATAGTACTAAGGTTTGTTTTCAGGAAAATTTAAAAGATTAGCAGTGCAAACTATGCTAATCTCTCTGCAGGAAAATAAAGTCTGTTAAAATTTAAATGAATCTAAATTTGAGATGAACATTAGAAAATGGGAAGTAATTCACAGAAAATTCAAATTAGCAGTGCAAACTATGATGGCACTACTATTTCCTATCGGTTTTCCAAGTCAAACTGATAGTAATCAAGTTTGTATTCAGTAAAATCTATAAGATTAGCAGTGCAAACTATGCTAGTCTCTCGGCAGGAACATAAAGTATGTTAAAATGTAAATGAACCAAAATTTCAGATGAAAATTAGAAAATGAGAAATAATTAACAGAAAATTCAGTTTAAGGTATTTACTATCGGTTCTGAATAAGAAACCGATAGTGCACTACACTGTATGACAAATTGCTAGTGATTTTCATCAATTCTGTCATTCTCATAGCTATCAAGTTTGTAGTTCATGAATTTTATTTTAGATTTATATTTGTAATCCATTGAACGGGATATGAACCATTGCATACAAAAGTAAGCAATACACGCGAGCGATTTGGTCAAGAACACTTACAGTCGATCGTGGAGTGGCCGGAGGCGGTGGCGCAATACAGTGCCGGAGGCGGTGGAGAACCAGATTCTGATCGGCAATGGTGGCGCAGAGGAGCGAAAAAGCGAACGTCGGCGAATCTAGGGTTTTCCGCGCGAGTATTTGGAAATTGGAATGTGATCAGTTGCACTGGAGGGAAAATCGTGCAAGGTTATAACCTAATCTATGAATATTTACTATCGGTTCATAACCACCAAACCGATAGTAAAAACATGTAAGTTAGAGTTTACAGTGTTGGCACTGTTCACTATCGGTTTTATTATACCAAACTGATAGTAAACTAAGAAACAGGGGCTCATAACACAGTATAAATCACTATCGGTTGTAAACACTAAACCGATAGTAAACTAAGAACAGGGGCTCATAACACAGTATAAATCACTATCGGTTATGAACGATAAACCGATAGTATAGTTTAATTTCATATCGGTTTCACAGTTATAACCGATAGTAAAATACAATGTTATTGACCCTAAAGGATTTCCCTTAGAAGAATTACAGAGGATCTCAGTACATCATTTTGCATTGTATTTTACTATCGGTTTTATGACAATAAACCGATAGTATATGTTAATTTCATATCGGTTTGGAGGTTGAAACTGATAGTAGAATACTGTTAAATTGATCTAAAGGTATTTCCTGAGAACAATTACAGATGGGTCTCAGTACATCATTTTGCACTTGTAAAGACACCTGAAACCCCATGCAAATGACTTCCAATAATTTTGAAATAAATTAACAGTAAAGACCAATCATGGAATGAAAATTTGCAGTTTTCATGTATATTTGTGAAAAGAATCAATTATTGCTCAAATCAAGTATATACTCCAATTGAAATGAAAATTTGCATAAATGATTCTCAATGCATCACGTATGTTTCCCCAAAGAATTTTTGAAAAATGATTTGAAGAATTCTCCGATTAAAGATCCAAGTAATATACTGTGGGGAACCCCGCCCCGTACCGAACACCACGGTACGGAACAGCACTCCCCTGTCGCAACTTCCCAGGAGTCAGTTGCGAACCAGAAATGAATATCACAACAACCAGCACAATACATAAATAATCCACAAAATATTACAGGGTTCACAGATGACGGCACTAGGGCCTTACAATAGTAACACAACGAGGTACAAAATAACGGTTCAGTTTTTCAACAAAACGCGGAAGGAGCGGAATGCTAATCTTCGCCCACAGTCGCTCGACCGGGGTACGCGACGCCTAGAAGCTCGGATCACACTCGAAGAAGTCTTCACAAGGCTCAGGCTCACACTTATGTGAACCCAAGTCGCTTGGCTCTTCAACTTCTGATGGAGAAAGTCAGTCACGGGTGAGTACAGAGTACTCAGCAAATCACCACTTAACAAATGCAATATATATAACATGATAAGGAATTCAAGGAAATGATTGAGGTTCTTTTCCAAACCTTTTTCGTCACCTAACAGTTGATAGTCATGAAAAGCATTCAAAACATTCTTTGAAAATTTACCTTATATATATATAACAGTTCAAGAGTGCAGAATTTAAAGCAGTTGATAAAACAGTTCATAAAAACTACTTGTGCCTCACAACATGGATAAAACCCATTGACCATAACACACTCCAAAATCCGGGAGCACGGAGTATTTAAATACATTTTAAACTCTGCAGAGGGGTACCGCTTTACCCACAAGACTTCTCAACTACCACTGTTGACCACGAGCATAGGCCTTTTGCCCAATCACGCTACTTTAAGCATATGAGTCTCCTATGCCAGGTTCGATCACGCTGCTTTAAGCGCGCCACTGAGTTGAGAATAACACGCTTTTCACCCTGCCTTGCCATTATACTAGCTCTGCCCCGTAAAAGGTTCACCACCGGTCAGTGGCCCAGGAATTCCACCTCCGGGTGGGGTTCCTAATACAGTTGTGAAGCATTGTAGAGATCTTCCCTTTCATACCTTCACCCTACCCCTCACTCAGTATTGGGCCGCGGTGGGAGACCCTCTCCACCAATAGTGAGCGGACACATGAGGGGTTTGTGCTGGGAAACCACATCCAGCACTCGTGCCCTGGAACCACATCAGTTGCACGATCTTTCACTCAGACGAATCGGTTGGGCTCGTCCCAACCGTCAGTGTAAGTGGGCCAAGAGGGATCTTCCCTCCCTGACCAGTGAACAGTATTAGTGCACATTATTATTTAGGTTATAGACTCTATGCAGAGCTAGGGCAATAGTTCGGCAAGGATACTTGGTCGTGCCCGTCCCATACCAGGCTTGTGGAGGTACGTTAACATGTTATTGGATGTTTAGCACAAATTGGTGGGTCCTTAAGCTATTCTAGAGAGGAGTTTCCCTATTCACATTTATCACAATTCACAACATTTCATATTTACAACATTACCATGTTATCACATCATCATCATAAGCATCACAGTATTTTCCATGTTTCGACTGACACACCTCTCCTCTCTAGGATAGACATTTTAAAAGGCATTTTTAGTTTTGAAAACCATTTTTGCTCATTTATGTGAATAACCCATATACCAATGTTATGCTTTAGCATTAACCTAGGGCATCAAGAATATTATACACATGGCTTGAGAATCAAGAATGGCTATTCAATGTAGGACAATAGCTAAACAGGTATATTTGAACATACACAGTTTACTTAATTAGCATGCATAATACTCAAATAACAAAATACTTAGCTAACTGGAAAACATAGGGTCAACATGATCAAGGTGGTGGCGACTTGCCTTGAATTCCCGCGATAAGATCTTCAACGACGTCCTCGATCGGCTGCTCCTCGGCTTCCGGACGGACGATTTCTAAACACGAAAAGAGCACCGATCAAACAAAATGTACAAATATGAGACTAACAAATGCAAAATCTAAAACCTAATAAGTCTAGGCAAAACAGCCTCGGAGTTGGATCTGAAAAAGACTGAAAAACGGGAGTTTTTGAAAACGGCGGATCAAGGTTTTAGGATTAGAATCTGAGGTGGTTCCTGAAGGAGAATATGTGGCAGGAGCAATTTGTGGTAGGATGGTTCAGACGGATCTGGATTTGGAGGTTGGACGGAGAAAAACCACTTTTGGCAGAATTTTAGGATAAACCGGGTAAAATCGGATCTGGAAAAAGGTGAAAACAAGATCCGAGACTCGGATCTGAAGAAAAATTTCAGATCTGGAAGATTTGATTTGAGGCGAATCTGATGGCGAAGACGGATCTTCGATCGGAGACCTCTAGAGCATTGAACAGTTAAAAGAATCACTAATAAGAAAGGCTGAAATTACTGTAGCATACGGGTACTGTAGCAATCCGAGTACAGCGGGATTTCAGCATGGGTGGTTTGAGCTCCGGTGGGTCTCGCCGGAGAGGAGAGAAGGCCGGGGAGTTTGGGAGGTGATGGAGGCTACAAGGGGGAATGCTGGGGGCCAACAATGGCAGCAAGAGGCGGCCGGAAATGGAGAAGGTGGCGCACGGCCGGCCGCGAGGAAGACGAGCTCGCCGGCGGCGGTTCTCGGGCGGCGGTGCACGATTTGAGCTAGGATTTGGTGGGTGAGCTGCTGGAAACGAGGGGAGGATGATGGTATGGCCTGATTGGAGAGAAAATGGCCCGAACGACGAGAAACCCAAGATGGCCGGCGGCAGGAAAAACAAGAAGCGCCGGTGGAGGGAGCTCCGGCGACCATTTCGCCGAGACCCAGAAGATAAAAAGGAAGAGAGTGAGGAGGCACACCTGATGGACAAGCTCGGACAAGCAAAAGACGTCTGCAGCGAGGGAACGATGACGAGGTGATGGCGGCCGGCGCTGGAGCGCGGCCAAACCAGCGGCTGAAGAGCAGAAATCACCCCCTTTGATATTTATGCAAAATGTTTCAACCAAATGCAAAAATCTTGAATGCTCTGCGTGTCTAAGTGTTTCCTCTACTACTCTACAGAAGAACTTGTGAAAACATTCTGGTTTGAGCTGTTTTACAGCCATGCCAAAGCTTATAAAGAAAGACATTTAGGTGGAAACGAGGTGTAACAGTGGCATGCTGACATGTAATGCATCTAACAGGGTCATGCAGGTCTTTACACTGTGTTAGCTGTAGAATGGGTGAGGGTAGAAGGGTAATTGTGCATAAAATATTGTTTTTGTCAATTCTAGGGGCTTGTTTGGAAATTTCTGAAAATAGGAGGGCTGAAATGCAAAATGTCAGTGCATGGGAAGTTGTGGAACCTGGTTACTTGTGCAAATAAAATATTTAAATATTTTCACAGAATTTTTAATGCATTACTTTAAATTAAATATATTCCTTTATGCAATTTCCAAATAGGAAAATCATTATTTCATGTGGAAAAATGATTTGTTTGATGCGTAAAATCATGATGCCATGAACTTAAAAATATGCATGCATGAGAAAAATGTTGGGGGGATGATTTAGAATTGAACAGGTGAAAGAATTTCGCTGATCGGAATAAAAAGATAATTAAACGGAATTTCGGAAGATTTAGACCGGAAGGAAAATCTGAGAAGTAGAGAGTTTAAGAATGGAATTTTGCGGCTGTTACATATACGTCACTTACATATTGCAAATTAGTCAAGAATGGTTGTCCACCCATAATCCTTCTGCGTGGTCGTCTCGCAGGTAATTTGTTTCGTCAACATCTTCGGTAGGGACAGATTGAAGGATTCCATCTAAAAATGGAGGTAGTTCGTCGAACTGATCATACTCTTCTTTATCCACAACGTCTTCGACCCCATTAATACGTCTCTTACTGTGAAGGACAACGTGCAACTTTGGGTTGGCCGGGTCAACGATGTAGAACACCTGTGTGGCTTGCTCAGCAAGTATAAATGGATCATCTTTGTGTGCGACTCTACTGAGATCGACAAGAGTAAACCCATAATTGTCGACTTTAACACCTCGAGGGATTTCGACCCATTGGCATCGAAACAGAGGAATCTTAAGTAATACATAATCGAGCTCCCATATTTCTTCAATGACACCGTAATATGAGTCGAGTGCCCTTACTGCCCTGGCATCCTCCGAAATAGCAAGTAGTGTCACTCCACTACATTGCATAGTACTCTTCTCATCCTGAGTTCTTATGTAAAATGAATAGCCGTTGATGTCATACCCCTGCCAAGTCCCTACAGTAAATCTAGGCCCTCTGGCCAACCATGTAACATCTTCATCTACGTCGCCCTCAGAAACTTGCAGGACTCTATTTTCGATCCACCCAGCAAACTTCCTATTATGTTCTCTGGTGACCCAAATCTCTGGCTTTAAGGGATTCTGTTTCCGTAACATTTCCTTGTGCTCGTGTATGTATGGCTCACCCCCGTCATGTGCTGTAAGACCCAAAAATGGGCTTTTGCATACAGATCACTAGAGGGGACGACTGCTTTAAATCCAATCGTTCCAATGCCCTGAAGCCTGCCCTCATGCCGGGACGTAGGAACGCCAATTGGGTCAACCCCGGCCATATAGTTGGTGCAAAATTCGATCACCTCCTCTGCGGCATAACCTTCAATGATACTGCTCTCAGGCCGATGTCGATTCCTTACATATCCCTTCAATATACCCATAAATCTCTCAAATGGATACATGTAGCGCAGGAACACAGGTCCACAAAACTTAATTTCTCTGACAAGGTAAACAATTAGATGGACCATAACATCAAAAAAGGATGGAGGGAAATACATCTCCAGCTGACAAAGAGTGGTAGTCACATCGCGTTGCAAATCGTCGAGTCCATCCATATCAATTACCTGCAAGGACACAGTTGCAGCAAATATTCAGATCCAAAAAATCTGACAAGTTCGACGAATGGAGCTAATTAACTTGCTAGGAGTACACGCTTACGTACCTTGCCAGATATTGTGTTGAAGAAATAACATAGCTTTGTAATTGTCTCTCTGACTTTGACTGGGAGAATGCCTCTGATAGCAATGGGAAGCATTTGTGATATCAGTACATGACAATCATGGGACTTCATACCAACCAGTTTCAAGTCTTTTATGGACACAAGTTTTTTCAAGTTCGCAGAATACCCGCATGGAACTTTGACACCATGTAGGCACTGACAGAATTCTGTTTTTTTTCTCTTTTTGACAAAGTATATCAGGCCGGGGGGAGGTATGTCCGCTTTCCCCTCTCCAACGGTGCAAGCTCAGTCCTTATGCCCATGTCGAGCATGCCACAGCGAACGTTGATGCCATCTTTCGTCTTTCCTGGAATGTTCAACAACAAACCAGTCAAACTGTCACAAACATTTTTCTCAACGTGTATGACATCAATGCAATGTCGAACTTGTAAGTGCTCCCAATATGGCAGATCCCAAAGAATCGATCTTTTCTTCCAAACATTTTTTCCTGCAGGTTTAGAACATTTACCGAACTCAACTTTGATGTCCTTCACGCGCAAGTAAGCTCCTTACCAGTCACAAACACTAGGGCTGATCCTTTCTCAGGCTTCCCATTGAATGACTTCCTCTTCTTACGGTAGGCCTGATGCATCGGAAGGAATCTGCGGTGACCCATGTACACTGTTTTTCTGCAGTTCGATAACCACATGCTTTCCGTTTCATCCAGGCAAATTGGACAAGCCTTGCCTCCTTTCGTACTATACCCCGACAAATTTTCATAGGCCGGGAAATCATTTATGGTGCAAAATATCATGGCCGGCAACATGAAATTCTCTCGCTTATGTGCATCCCACACCCGCACCCCTTCGCTCCACAATTTATGTAAGTCCTCGACTAACGGTGATAGAAACACGTCAATATCATTCCCGGGTTGTCTGGGTCCTGAAATTAGTAACGACATCATGATGTACTTGCGCTTCATACATAACCAAGGAGGAAAATTGTAGATGCATAAAAGAACCAGCCAAGTGCTATGTCGATTGCTCATATTTCCGTGTGGATTCATACCATCCGTACTCAGCCCAAACCTTATATTCCTCACTTCGCCGCCAAACTCACCGAATGTTCTGTTAATGTTTCTCCATTGAATGGAATCAGCTGGATATCTTAGTTTTCCGTCTTGTTTCCGACCTTCAACATGCCAACGCAAGTAGTTTGCATCTTTCGGATTTGCAAACAGTCGTTTCAATCTGGGAATCACAGGCAAATACCACACAGTTTTGGCCGGAGGCCCTTTCTTTACCTCATCACATCCATTGTGATAAATTCCGTCCCCATGCTTATACCGCGATGCACCGCATCTTGGACAAACATGCAAATCCTCGTACTCGTTACGGTACAGAACACAATCATTTGGGCATGCATGTATTCTTTCGATTTCCATTCCCAACGGACACAATAGTTTTTTGGCCTGGTAAACCGATCTTGGCAACTCATTTCCCTCTGGAAGCATGTCCGCTAACAGATCCAATAGCGCCGTGAAACTCTTATCGCTCCAACCGTTGCTTGCCTTCAAGTTATATAATCTCAACACAGCAGACAACTTTGTAAATTTTGCACATCCGGGGAACAAAGGCTTCTCAGAATCAACAATTAATTTCTCAAATTTAGCTAAATCGTTTTCGCTGTAGTCTTCTTCTACATCACTTAACATTTCATCTAAATTGTCGTCATCTACATGGACTTCCGAATGAACATTACCAATGTTCTGATCATGATCATCATTACTGCAATCCACTTCCGGGTGCTGCTGAGTGGTAGCGGTGCTCGTTTCCTCAAGATCTTCACCATGCCATATCCAACGGGTATAGCGTGCGTTAAAACCACGGCGAATCAAATGACTCCTAATCTGATCAGAGGTGCCGAACCTTTTTAAGTTCATACAATCTATACAAGGACAATGCATATCTTTCTCTCCCTTCTTCGCCTTTTCTTGCTCAGCAAATTTAATAAACCCATTCACACCCTCCAAATACTCAACAGTAGTACGTTTTATTCCATACATCAAATATTCTCAGTCCATCTACAATTATTTCACAAAATTGACAAATTCAAATAAATAATTAATTACTCCGGGCATGCATATATGCATGAAACATAATTAGCTAGGCCATATGTGTGTACATGAGCTGCTTAATTACATTAAATGGATTTGTATATATGAAACCCTAATTAACTTGATACATGCATTAATTGGAAGAGCCAGCTAGCTAGCTGCTTAAATTCAGCAAGCTATAGCTAGCTAGCCAACCTAGCCTTCTAGCTAGTTTGGAGATACATGTATCTAGTTTAATGAATTGCTAGTAGAGAGAGAGGGAGAGTGCATGTGAAAGAGTGATCGAGCGAGAGAGAGAGAGGTGATGAGAAGATGACAATACCGAGGGGGATGGAAATATGATCAACCTCTCAGCTAGCTTCTCCAGATCACTCTAGCTTGGAGTCGTGCGCGGCTGAAATGATTCCAATATGTAGAGCACAGAGCAGGGGTTGACTTAATTAAGTTGTCCAATTTTACTATCGGTTCAAAAAAACAAACCGATAGTAAAATAAGGTCGCCACTGTCATAACCATTTGTGTATATGAAGTCATTTTACTATCGGTTTGTTTTATATAACCGATAGTATTATTTAATATATTGTATCAGTTAGTACAATAATAACCGATAGTATAAAGTCAGTAATTTCACTATCAGTTACGCGAGAAAAACCGATAGTACAATGTAATATATTATATCGGTTGGTACAGTAAGAACCGATAGTATAAAGTGAGTAATTTTACTATCTGTTATGAACGAAAAACTGATAGTACTGTTTTAATATATTATATCGGTTGGTACAGTAATAACCGATAGTATAAAGTGCGCAATTTTACTATCAGTTAAAAGTGGAAAACCGATAGTACTATTTAATATATTATATCGGTTTGTACAGTAATGACCGATAGTAAAAAGTATTTGCATTTCACTAACGTTGGACTAGTGTGTAACCGATAGTAAATTACCTCTTTTCTGCCGCTGTCGTCCTATTCTATCGGATTTTTCCCAGATTGCTTATAATCGTTAGAAAATATGGGTTAGTGGAATGCACTTCTGTAGTAGTGATGCAGATTGGCTCTTGGCTCAATAATTCGCTCGATTCTATTGATGGAAACAATAGAAAGTGCGACATGTACAGGGCCAACGTAGCAGCGGCATACAACGAAACGGTGCTGCCAAGTAGGAGAAGGGAGACCAAACACTGTAAGGACCATTGGCAACGAACCAACAACAAGGTGGTCCAATTCAACGGTGTTTGGCTCCTACTGAATGAAGTCTATGCCAACGGTCATTCCGACGACCAACTCATGGCGCAGGGCCGCAAGATGTATAAGACGGAGAGAGGTCATCCGTTCATCTTGGATCATTGGAGAACGGCGGTTCGCGGTCAACCTAAGTGGTCTGCAGCTTATGTTGATCCTCCCAGCAAAAGAAGCAGATTCTCTGAGTCGGGCACATACACGTCATCGTCCAACAACGATAACGTGCCACCAGCAGAGACACGACCGGAAGGATGAGACGCTGCTAAGGCGAGGCGCAAAGGTAAGGGAAAGGTTGATCACTTGCAGGATTCTATGACGGCAATGAAAGCAGATCTCGATGCCTTCATCCAAAATCAACCTGACCGGGCCGACAAGAGGAAAGACGTACTCCGTATGTCCGATAACTTGTGCGACGTGGCAAAGGCAAAGGAAAAGTCAGCCTTGTATAAGGCGTACTAGAAAATGATGGGTTTCGACAAATCCATCTTCGACGATGCACAAAAAGCGGAGTACGATGCAGGGATGAAGATTCTTAGAGAGAAACTTAATGCTGCCGACGATTAGTTATTTTGTTTTTCAATTATCTCTTGTAGCCAACCATGTATCCTTCGTTATTAATATATATATGATTCTCTATTTAATTTTACTTTGAAATATAGCCATTGGAATATAGCCTTTGCAAAGTAGCCGTTGAAACGTAGTCGTTAGAATAAAGTCGTTGGAATATAGCCGTTGCAAAGTAGCCGTTGGACTCTTCGTCTATATATTCACCCTCTCCACAAAGTTTCTCTTCACAATCCAACTATCTTCTCAAACGTTGCAGCTCTTGAGAAACTCAGTTTCAGTAGCCACTCACAAAATGTCATCTAGCTCTAGTTCGAGCACACATAGCTCCGAGGAGAATGCCATGAACCAAATTGATGATTTCTTGGTGAAATTCATAGAGGAGGAGGAGGAGGAGGAAGACCGTATTATCACCGGTCTTTACGCTCGACTCGATGCTTTGTCATCCCGCGGACGCCGTCGAAGCAGCAATAGGAGATATGTTGAGAGAGCTCGCGAAGAGGGGCATCAACGGCTCGTCGCAGACTACTTCTCCGAATATTCTGTCTGCCCTGACAATATCTTCCGGCGGCGTTTTCGGATGGGGAGAACTCTCTTTCTCCGCATTTTCGAAGCTCTAGGTGGGTGGTCCCCCTACTTCACCGAAAGAAAGGATGTCACTAATTGTCGTGGATTCTCCCCTTTACAGAAATGTACCGCAGCAATGTGTATGCTTACTTACGGTGGCCCCGCCGATGCTGTCGATGAGTATGTGTGCATTGGGGAATCCACGACGATTCAATGCTTGGAGAACTTCGTGCAAGGTGTCATCGACGTATTTGGTGACCAATATGTTCGCAGCCCCACCGTCGAGGATATCCACCGCCTACTGCAACAAGGAGAGTCCCGTGGCTTTCCGGGTATGCTGGGAAGCATTGATTGCATGCACTGAGAATGAAGAAATTGCCTTGTAGCATGGAAGGGTCAATTCACTCGTGGAGACTATGGAGTCCCAACGATTATACTTGAATCGGTAGCTTCGTATAATCTTTGGATATGGCATGCTTTTTTTGGTGTTGTCAGCTCCAACAATGACATTAATGTGCTAAACCAATCGCCCTTATTCACCGATGTATTGAAAGGGCGGGCTCCTCATGTTCAGTACTCTGTCAACGGCCGACAGTACAACATGGGGTATTATCGCCGATGGTATATACCTGGAACGGGCTGTCTTTGTGAAGACGATATCGCTTCCACAGACGGTGAAAGATCGGTTGTTTGCGCAACACCAAGAAGAAGTGAGAAAATATGTTGAGCAGGCTTTCGGAGTTCTACAGTCTTGGTTTGCCATCATGCACAGTGCGGCACGATTTTGGCAACAGTCAACCCTCGCGAAGATCATGCGGGCTTGCCTCATTTTGCACATCCACGGTAGTACCGCCTGTGATCCATACTGGGGGTACGCCTTTATTCGGAGATGTACTTCAAAGAAATGCTGCCATCCGTGCTCAACCTACGTACACGCAACTCAAAAGAGATTTGATCGAGTACATTTGGCAACGTTTCGGAGGAAACACCGACGAGTAGTATCTTACTGAATTTTGTACTAGGCATTTGTTTGCAAATTTAATTTTAATGTATTTCACAATTATGTCATGTACCACTATTTGAATTTTAATATATATTATTTGTTTGTCAAGTGCAATTTTTAAATCCAAAATGTCGAATTTATTTTTTTTGTCCCAAATGTCGAATTCAATTTCGTAAGTAATATGTTAATATATTGTTAATATTGAAATTCATGAATTAATACAAATTCGTTGAATATATAATTATCAAATCGTATAGAGTTAAGCAAGAGCCAAGCCATTGGAGTGCTTGGCTCTTGCTTTGTGGTTAGGAGTGTGGGGCCCACGCTAAGAGCTAAGCTGTTGGAGGCTTAGTGTTTGCTTGGTACTATAGAATAGTGCTCGCTGACGTGGCATGGAATATTCCGTTTAAGAGTCAAGCAAGAGCCTCTATTGTTGGCGCTTCGCGAAGTGTTTTAACAGAATATTCTCCAGTATATTCTATGCCACGTATGCGAAGCACCATCTGAAACACCCCCTACTCCAACCCATCGGCGCTTCGCAAAGCGTTTTGTACGAGCCCACGAGTAAATTAAATTTAAGTAGTTTTAGTAAAACATCAATAACTTTTAATTTAAAAATCGAATATATGCGATGTTTGGTCTCTATATAAAGATAATTTAAATATCTACAACTTTCTCAATATAATCAACATCTAATTTGAACTAAATTAATCATAAATTAAGAAACAAAGATTATATGTAATTTGATAGAACGCAAACCGAGACAAAACAGTTGGCGGGCCCACATGCAGAGCGATTTTTGCCAATGCCTGTTGCGGCGTCTTCTCTCTCCTCTCCTGCGTGAAATATTATTTTTTAATTGTTCGAGCCCACCTGCAGATCCTCGAAGCGGTTGAGATGGAGTTCGTCTTAGGCACAACTATATTTTTGGGTTGTGATTAGGCTTAGCCTAGCTATTTTGTATATCAAATTTGCAGTAAATTTAGAACTTATCTTTTGTGAGAAATCAAGATGAATATATTATATAATTTTGTTGGATATGATTTTCATATATATTCAAATAATCGTTATGCTCTATTAGGGACCATTATCAACTCATAGTTTGGGTTAGTATACTCAGACCAAATATACATGAACCCACACGGTCACATATTTAATGGGTCAAAACAATTCAGTTCGGATAGGACTCATTATGGTTAACATAATATGACTCCTCGTACGGGGGCTTTCAATATGTATCAAGAGAAACTCTAACCGCCACTTTCATCATAAACGCAACACCTAAACCTTAGTCGTTTATGTCGACACTGCACACCAATACACGGTGTTTCATCTTAGAATGTATGGATACTAATAGTGTTGATCAAGATGATTTATGAGCGATTTTTGTGTTCCACAAGTAGTTGTTAGTTGCTGTCGGACATGTATGTAGTTGAATTGGTCACTATTTTAACTCTCATTTCACTTATGATAATAATCTAATATTTGTAGTTTTCGAGTAAAATTTTTTAATATTGTACTGACATAAATTACTCGTACTCTAACAATCAATTCCTTTAAAATCTTTCGGTTTTCATAGGCTTCAACAAAAATATCAATAAAATTAGATTTTTTTACAAAAACATGTAAGGTCAATTGACCCCACTTTCTACTTACATCCGGCAGTGCGTGTAGATGGATATTCGCAAAAAATATCCTTCTAACAGAATTTAGAAATAGATGTAAGTTTGCACCAAAATTTCAAAAGATGGTGAGGATTGCAAAGGTCTGTTCTTTTGTTGTTTTCTCTAATCCGGACCCTCAAGCCTCACCAGCTCTCCAATCTCCATGAATGTGTATGTATGTGCTCACTCGATCTCGATTTCGATTGATGGATGAATGCATGCATGCGCCTCGCACTTCCCACCCAACCAAGAAGAAGAGAGTAGGAGTAGTTGCACCACACCTTCTCCATTGCTCCATGGCCATGCATGCTAATGCTAGTATAAATACAGATACACACAAGAGTCCAGAGCAACCCTTCGTTAGTACACCAACAGCCAAAACTTGTCCCGCAGACTTGTTAGTCTCAATCAAGAAGTTAGCCATGCCTTGCTCTCGCCTCGCAGTGTCGCTCCTCCTCGTCCTCGTCGTCACTGCCCATGCCATTGCCGCCCCACTGGTGCAGGAGCCTGAGCCTGAGTACTCCAACGGCATGGCAGGCCGCGGCCTCACCGAGGCGGGCCTGCAGGTGGCGATCGCCCCGGCCGACAGGAAGAAGGAAGGCATCGTGATCACCCGGAAGAAGAACGACGACGACTCGTCGGAGGAGGGGAGGGAGAAGGAGGAGGGGAAGGAGAGCGGCGGGAAGGCGAAGGGGTGCGTGACGACGGAGGAATGCCACGTCAAGAGGGTGGTGTGCGCCAAGAAGTGCACCCTCGCCGCCCACGCCAAGTGCGCCGCCAAGTGCTCCAAATCTTGCCCTCCTACTTGCTAGATTGGACTTCTACTGCCAACCAAGCTCCTAGTTTCTATGGCGTGTCTCTGTATGCGTGTTTGGTTGTTGAGGGAAGAGATAATAAGTGCATATCTTGCAGTACTGCACTGTCTGCACACGTTTTAAAAAAAAAATGCATGAAAGCTTTATAGGTTCATTTCTGTCTTCTTGATGCATGGTTTTTCATTGCTCATTAGGTCCATTATGTGGAGTTGAGTTGATTTGTTTGTTAAGATGGACGATTACTGGGGCTTGTTGTTTTTGCTTGATATCAAGGGCAGCTGCTTTTGAAAAATATGAATAAATTGTTATTTACAATGTGCAGAACAGAACAACACAAATGGCAAGACCTGATCATTAAAATAAGGGTGTATAAGCCAACAGCACGGATTTCACTTCAAGAGAGATGTGCATGGCTTGCAACACACAACTATCTTGTCCCTCAATCCAGAGAGTAACAACAAACCATGAAAAATACCTTTTCAAATATCTCAATGCACATGATAATGGTACAAAACAGAGGCTTCAGCCACCCAACTATTTTACAGGGGTCGGCCAGAGCTCTCATCCTGAGGTTAGCAATTCTAATATAAACCTCGAGTCGAGGCCATCTCTCAACCAAGAATGAACAATATATTCAAATTTTGTTGAACCATCACGCAAGGGATCCTGCAGCTAACACCCTGTTTTTTATTCATGGCCTTCTCTTCCCAATCACAAGGTTGTCAGTGCGGTTAGCATGTGTACAAAAGATCCGAATAACAACCAATGTATATTGACTACCGCTATTGAGCCCTTCAAGCCTGATGAAAGGACAAAGGGTCAAGGACGCTCCATGACAGCTGAAATCCAAAGTTCAACATGGTGCCATGAGCGAGCGCCAGAATATGGCGCTTCCTGTTTAGTTGTCGCATATATGTATTTTCATATGTCGTCAGTCAACTACATAACCTCATGGAAAACAAGGTTGAGCTCATGTGCTGTCTTTGCAACAGTCCCTTTTCTTCTGTACAACATAAAAGAAATAAAAGAATGTTATCAAGAATGTTTGTAGAAAGGCCAAAGGCTGTAAATTTGCTTCAGAATGGACTCAAAACTCATGAATAGCCGTTCTTGGCTGTGACCATCTGTAGCCCAAATCTCTGCAAATAAGCAATTTGACATGTGCAAGAGCCTGAATCACCTGGCTTTTCATTTTTCTTGTAATGATTCATAAAGTTCAGCAGCCAACAAAAAGGATTTTGAATTGTTTGTTTGATTAAGTGTTCACAAACCACAGTTTCTGTCTTTAAACTGTCGATTTGACAGTGAAGACTGCTTTCCAGAGCACTGTATAACAAAAATATATAGCTAGCAGCATGGGTCAAAAAGTATCCCTTTGATGAGAACAGATTATCCAGTACCTTGTAAGAGATGGAAGCTTATTTTTGACCTTTTCCAATTCAATGAAGCATAGGCTGCAGCGCTCCCTCCTGTGGCAAACAAAAGAAGTACAATCATGCCACATAACCCGGTACATGCAAGCTAGGAGAGCAACCTGGAAACAGTAGTACCTTTCCTCTGCCTGAAGATCTACACCAACAGAAGATGGAGCAGCTGATACTGTTGAATGAATAACTGGCCCAAAGGTTCTGACAAGCTGTACCAACATTTCCAAATAAATGCCCAAATGCCTGGGGCAAATTCAACACATAAGAAACATGCATGTCGCAATATGAAATGAGTACATAATACCGGCAAATTAAGTTCTTTGAGACATTCTCAGAATAAATTAATTAAGTTTGGCGGCAATCAAGATCATTTCTAGGAACTCCCACAATAAAGAGGTGGTGGTGATCATAACCAAAACGGCTGCAAGAAGTACCTGTCAGCTTTACTCTCCAGAAGGTCGGTGAGGACTGGCAGGAGACAAGTGCATAAATCTAGCGTGACCATTTCACTTCTCTCCATCAATACACTTACTACATCAGCAGAGACCTGAAGAGATAGTATGAATCTTAAAAACCATCTCTTTGTAATCTCTTGGCTAAATATTATAAGAGCAAAGGTGTCGATACTGACAGCATGATCAGACATTTTCTCCAAAGAGGTAATGACACCCTTGAGATCTTTTCTTTCCCACATTTGATGGACAATCTTGGAAGTCATTCAAAAAGGGCGAAGTCTGTCAGCGTTGCAGTTAAAGAGAACTTTATGAAACGCATTAGATAGTCAGGTTATGATCAGCCCAAAAATAATTGTTTATAACCTACATCAACAGAACAGGAACATATGTGCCGTTCACTTCTCTACAGAACGCAATCAGAAAAGGACGAATGTGTAATGAAGGCCTATGTACCACGGTGCTTTCCTACATCAGGCAACAAATGGACCAACAATGCAATATGCAGCTGCCAACTAGATGGTTAACAAATCAACCATATTGCAATACCGAGCATCAAATAAACTATAGTTTAATGTGCAACACCATGACATAATCTATGTGCGTGATTATCAACTTGCATGTAACGTTATGAACTGATGAAATGCTGAAGACTAGAAATTGTTCGCTTGCACACTATTGAAAAAGAAGTCAAGTTTGTACTGACCTGCAATTTTGTCAGCCGAGATCGTGTTGAGCTTACAAATAGCTCATGCTCTTCCATTAGAACAGAAAGCACATCCTCATCGTTGGCTATGGTTGGAGTTTCAGTAGCTTGACTGCTTCCTCTCTGAAAACAAGAAAAGGAGGTAATTTCTCCAAGTAATAGAATGATCAAAAACGCAAGTAAGCACAGTTAAACCCAAATTCTACCCAACTTCTAAGCTTTTGCTGCCTTACCAGCACTAAACTAAGGTCTTCATTTATAACTTAAAGCTTACAAAATCATGACTGGTTAGATTCAACATGTCCAAAGGTCATATTGCATAAGGGTGATATGATAACACCACCAAGTACACAGCCGCAAAACAGAAATAATACAGATGATAAAATTAACATAAAGAATCATAAAAAAAGAACAGAAAAAGAAACAGCAGGCATTTGTAAAAATTTATAAGTAGTCTCAGAGACATACAGATGAATATGGCCGGCCCCTAGGAGCTGTTGCGACAGAAGAACTACTTGTTGTGGGGCCTTCATGGCTTGGAGACTGATCTTGGCCATCCCAATTAGCAAATGAAGGCCTCATTTTTCCTACATCATGCTTAGAAGTTCATGTATGCAACAAAAAATTATCTGTATCACCCAACAGGAGCAATAGATATACCTGCTCTTGAAACTTCAATATAGCAGTTATCCCTTGGCTTACGTATTCTAGCATCATCTACATCAAATGCTCAAAAATTACAATTTAGTTGCACTAAGTAAACACTCTGAAAGATTAAAAATTATATTTCAAGTGATTGTCCAACAGGATAATCTATTGCAAGCATAGTCATGGGCATCTTAAACACATAAGGAAGGAAATAGGTATGGTTCAAGATAGAAATCAAGCAAAATTAATAAGCTAGTTGATATAATTTAAACCAAAATACAGCAACATATAAAACAGACAAGGGTAAGTAAAGGGCTCTAGATCATACAATTATCATTGCAGTAACTTGGATTTGATTCTGCTGGTCTAGTGAATCCCAATCTCTCAGTTGTAATATGTTTAACATCTTCACAATTCTCTTCTTCAGAACTTGTCGTTTGACTAACACCACACCTCTGAGGAAGAAAAATTTGACATGAAAATTCATTGGACTCTGGATGTTTGGTTCCCACGTCACTTCTATTTGAATCAACTTTGGTATTATTTACCTTCCATAATTCAGCATATCTTGATTGGACTCTGTAAGGTAACATCTTTCTAGCTGAAGATTCTTTCCTAGAATCAGATGGCATTTCCATTCTTGTGCTTGTTCTAGGAACAACAGCAGGCGCCACATCAGCACTTTCTTTCATAGAATCATTTGCAGGCTCTACCCTTCTGCTTCCCTTGGAAACATCAGGCATCACATCACCAGCATCACTTCTAGAATCAGTACCCAACTCTTCTCCTGAGCTAGTTCTGGGGATGATCACGGGCACCACATCAGCTTTGCTGAAGGTCTGCAGGCTGGAGGGATTGTTAGTCTTGATTGAATTTCTCTTCAAAGTGCTGCCACTAGATGCAAGGACTGAATTTCCAATTGTCTTGGTACCGGAGCCAATTCCAGATCTCTGAGGAGTGCTCGGGACCAACCCACTAGCTTCAGTATGAATAAGAAGAACGAACAAGGGACAGTTTTAGCAATAAAGTGTTTCAATCATTAATCACAAATATGTTGACATAAAACTATAAAGAAGATGTGTGATGTACAAGCTATTGGTTTTGTATCCTTCAGCGCAGAATCTGATTTTTGAGAAACAGAAGGTCTTCCCAAAGAAGCCTTCAAATTATTCTCTGAATTTTGTAAAACCGATGGTCTCCCCATGTTAGCTTTTGAACCACTGTTATTTTGCAATGGCATATTGCCACCTGGTACAGTCTTCAATCCAGATTGACCATTTATTTTTGCAGAATTTCCAATTGTGTATGGCTCGACACACTGTCAATAGCTCACTCAGTCATTTATGTATCATTTAAAAATTGAGGAAAGTAAAAACATTTAAACTAATACTATGATTTAATTTAGAATAGGAGATTAGCAATGGAAATGTACCAGGGAAAGGTAGCTAGATAACATACCGATAGGTCAACTACCCATACTCCAACACAACTTTGATTAAAAGAACAACCAATAAGTTTTCCCTCATGAATGTTTAGATCAGACAGGCTAGACCAACCCACATCGACAGTGTCGTGGCATCTTATTGGTTCCCAAGAGAAAATCTGTTTATATAAGGAAAAAATGGTCTTTAAAATACAGAAAACAACAAAAACACTGTGATGTAAAAAAAAAAAAAAAAAAAAAAACGGGACAAAAGTATATTGCCCACCTTTAAGCTTTCATGCAACCCACATAGCAGCGATCTACCATCAGGGTTGAATGTTATAGATCGAGCACTTGTTGCCTGATATTTTTTTTTTAAAAAAAAAACTGTAAGTCATTAACAAAACCTGTAACTGACTATTGTAGTTTTCTAAACCAATACTAGACTACTAGTCCCCCGAGGTAAAGAATTTTTTATTCTTAGAAATTAGTTTTGTACTGATCGCAAGCATACAGGAAATAACAGAATAACCAAATGAAGATGACATATTAATCAAGCTGATGCTACGCAGACTAACGAAATCATCAGCCAGGTAACACATAGCCGGATATTATATCCAATATACCACTAATTTGTCATGTCCTCTTTTTCCCTTCCATGTAATTATAAACCCTAAACTATCAAAGTGGTAACCATCCTTATTCACTACAAAGAAAGCTAAATTTGGAATGGCCTAAAAAGTATATTATTTCACAGAACTAAAGCGATAATGTTACACTGCTGGTTGTCAGTCATGAGAATTGATAGCATGCATGCAAGATGCATCAACAAAAAGATTTAAAAACGATATCGATCCATGGGCAACATGTGGTAATTGCCTTTAGATATTGCAGAATGCATTGAACAATCAGCTTTCTAAATACAACTGCTTCATTATTGTTTTGAAATCAGCTCCCACGTTTTGACTTACGCTAGTCTACAGCATCGTCCCTCCATATGAACATCTACAACAGAACTCAAGTTCCACAGGGGAACAATTTTGGTACCAGAAAAATCCAACATATTAGTTTACCTCTGTTCCAGTAGATCCGATCAACTCAAAAGTCTCCAAATCCCAGAACTTAACAGTTTTATCAGCTGAACCTGAGCAGAGCCATGGCAAGCGCATAATGAAACAAGGGAAAAAAAAGCAGAGCAAACTTCTCAGAAAAAAACAGTTGTATTTGAATAAAATGTTAGAAATCTGAACAAAAACTACTATGCATCTCGATAGATGATTATGACAAGAGTACAAGAATGGGAGCTGTTTGAATGGACATAAAACTCTACTCTAACTGCAAATAATATATTCACAAGGGAGATAAACTTAAACAGGTTAACACGTAAACAAAATTTCATTTAAACAAATTGCATATACATATGAGGAATGCAAAGAATGTACAAACTCCTTAATGACTCTTCTTAAATATGTCACCCAATGTTCATTCGAGGGACCAATATGTGAAAGCAGGCCAGATATCCCCAGAAATACTTACTAATCAAGATCTGAATATATAACCAATTTGCATACACATGTACATGGCCAATATTAGAAGAAAAAAAGGCATCTTAACCTTTCGCATAAAAGGACCATGAAATCATGGGTCATTTGTTATAAATTATAATACCAGGATCTTTACTATCTAGAATATAGATGCTCATAGCACATATCATTTGCAGATGTGGCAGATATGGTTGTTTTCACTATACCATTAAAAACATAAGATATATTTTGGAAGATTTTGTGCATCCTCAACTTAACGTAGTCAACCCAATAAACACGTGAACATTTTCTGTACTGAAAAACTAGAAAACTAGGCACTAAACATACCCCAAAAAAAAAAAAGGACAAAGAAAGTTAATAGCATGAGTAACATATTAGCATTACAATACCTGTTGCTAGAAGGAACTCATGGGGATGGAAATCTATGCACTGAATCTGACCCTCATGGCACTTGAAATCATGTAATTGCTTTCCAGCTGTAAGATCCCAGATCTGACAAGACAAATTTGATCACAAGTTTTATGAGTTAGGAGCCTACATGGCTATAATTAACCCATGAATTTCATTGAAAAGGATAAAAAAGAACATGCTGGTTGCGAAGCCTTAATAACATCAACACAAAATTATCAGTGCAAAAACATACCAATTAGAAGGGTTTTGTAATTACATAACCAGAGACAGAACTCAAAAGTTACAACGAATAACTAAGAATGCGCTCATGTTACCTTTACTTCATTATCTTCACCACCAGACACGACCCACCGGCCATCAGGTGTGAATCTAATAGCATTCACCGCTCGTGTGTGACCCTTGTATGTATGAATACAGCCTTTCCTTCTTATATCCCATATCTTCAAATTCGTGTCCAGTGACCCAGAGGCAAAGAATTCCCCAAATGGATGGAAATCAACCGACATACAATTCGACCTGTGCCCAGTAAGTGTGCGGACAACTGCATGGGAAACAAGCCAAGTTACCTTACGAAAGGACATAGCAATGCAAGCAGGCAGGCATGCTCCGCATCATGGAAAACAATAATGCAGGTGTCAGCGTTCACATACTCTTTGCCTCCTCCAGATCCCATAACTTTATTGTTCCACTGGCTGCTCCTGCAGCCACCAATAACTCAGCAGAATCGAAATTAACGGACTCAACAGGACTCGTGTGTCCCGATAAACTCTGCAAGACCACCGAAAGAAAGCACTTAATCAACTAAACTAACCAAGTACCTCCATCAACTAGACAACACAATACAGAACACCTCGTGGAACTGCGCCTACACATGCTCAAACACAACGTTCATCCAGGTCAATAAATTTGGTGGCTGACTGTTGTTCCTTTGTTTTGCTTCCTTAACTAGGAAAGCTAACAATTAAAGATAAATGTACGGAGCGACACACGGTTGGCACGAAAGAGGAGAGAAGAGAAATGTACCAGTATGGAATTGGGCTTCCCAATAGCCCAGAGATTGACCCTGTGATCCTCTCCACCGGTGACGAGGAGCCGGGAGGTCTTCCTCCCAATCTTGAGGCAATTGACATTCGAAGAATGCGCCACAAACTCCTCTGCGACAATTTGAGTTAAGGGATAGCGCTTGAATGCGCAATCAAACAAAGAGTGCAATGCAACTCACCCACCAACACAATGAAAAAGGAAAAGACGAAAGAAGGATAACACGGAGGGAGGGAGAAATGACAAAGGATACGGAGCTTGTAGGCGCGCTTGGTGGTGGTGGTGGTCATGGGCGCAGACTGCGGCAAGCCAGAATCGAGAGGCGCCCCGAGGTCATATCAGATCACAAAGACGCAGCCCGCAGCACGGATCTCGCAGGAGACAGCCACCATCGCATACCGCAGGGGGAGGAACCCTAGCAGACGCAGCAGTACAGTACAGGGAGACGAAGGATGGGAAGGTGTGGAGAACAGATGCGGGAGGAGGAAGAAGAAGAAGAAGAAGAAGAGCAGCCGCTTGGTGGTTTTATGATCGATTGAACATTTGGGCCTAAAGATTCTACTAGTAGAAGGCCCATTAATGCCCCATGCTTCCATCTTCTCACTGTTAGCTTTTTAGATTTGCTCTTATTGTTTACTTATTTCTGCCACATCTTTTGGACATAGCATATCTATGATCATTAGTAAACAATAAATGACATCCTTTTCTTGGTGTTAACTTTGTCCTGCCTTGTTAGGTTAGCCCTTTATTTTGGATTTGGATTATTTTTTCATTTGTATTTGACCATACTTCTCTTGTGTTTTGCTATTTCCTTCAAATGGATTGATCCCATTAGCTGGCTCAATAAAAACTCAATCTTTTTGTGCAGCTACCTTCCCCTTGTAGTAAAATAGGCACATCACATGATAAGAACAGTTTGCACGTCTGCTGGTTTTCGCTGTATAACCAAGAAACAATATCTAGTGGTGGCAGGACAGTAGAGATTTATGTAAGAAAAAAAAAATTAATTTGGGCATCATTAAATATCTTGCTTCTTGTTGTATGGTAAGTGTACAAAAACAAAATGCTATTCTTCTGGAGGAAAAGGAGGAGGGGATGCTGAAGCTGAAGAATGAGGCAAGGTTACAAGACAGCACACTTGTGAATTTCCATACATAAGCTCATGGCTGGCTGGTTCATACTCCTTTTAGCCTGGTTCGAAATCACTGACATTTTTATCTTTTGCTGCAGATTTTCGTAGCCAGCCAGGAGAAATTCCATGCCGAAGCTGACAAGCATTACTGAAAATCAATATCATCCCCGCGTGAAATTGCCATAATTGAGAAGCGGGGAACAAGCCGTCCATCCAGGGTCCCAAGCCCACCGACATGTATGTTTTGTGTCAAGAACTATCCAACAAATTACTGAACCATCATCCACAAGCTCTTGCCAGGAACAACAAGCAACACACTCAAGAAAACAGGTAATGTTGTAAGAGGTAAACTCTACCTGCTGTCAATTAAGTTACAATGAACATCTCCTTGCCGTTGCTTTTTCATGTTACCTTGGGCTTATCTCTGACACTACTGGTGGAGCAAGCATGGTGATCTCAGAGCACTCCGACGAGTTCTTGGACCTGACGCTGGACGCTGTTGCCTTCAAGAGTGTGCTCTTGTAGTCATGGATGTATCCTGGGGCGGTCAGCTCGCTCTCATTGATCCGGATGGTTTTGGAAAGCATCGCCACGACCTGCTGCATTGACGGACGGCGATTGGCTGCCGCCTGTGTGCAGAAGAGGGCTACTTTGATGTACTGGAGGACTTCCTCTTCAGAGTATTCTTCAAGAGCTGGATCAACCAGCTCCTTAAGCCTGCCAGCTTCATAAAGCTCCCATGTCTGTTAAAAACAAACACAAACTTCTTATTGTAAACTAGTATATGCTTGTTCACTATACATATATATATACACGTATCCTTAATTCCTTATATTATAAACTATGTATTCAAGGACAGCAGATAATTTGTGAAAGGCAGACGTGCAGATAATAAGAATGTGATGGTGAATGTGTAAAGGCTGACCATCTCCAGGAGAGCCTTCTCTTCAGACATGAGGCTTCTTGAACTGCTTTTGCCACTAATGGTCTCAAGTAGTAGGACCCCAAAGCTGTATATATCTGCTTTCTTAGTTAACTGGCCATACCATGCATACTCTGGTGCAAGATAACCCCTACATGATGCTAACAACAACCATCAATATCTGCATTATTAATCTGCTTTCCATTGTTCTTAAGAACAACTAAATTCCTGGGCAAATCAAAGTTTCAATTACTAAAAAAAAAAAAAAAATAGTTTGCTTACGTTGTTCCGGCTACACGGGTACTGATGTGGGTGATATCATCAGGAAACAGCTTGGCCAGACCAAAATCTCCAATTTTAGGGGTGTAATTTCTGTCGAGGAGTATATTGCTGGCCTTGATGTCTCTGTGCACAATAGGTGACACAAGCTCTTCATGCAGGAATGCAAGACCCCTAGCAATTCCAATGCATATTCCAGATCTTATGGCCCAGGTGAATTTAGCAGGCTCGCCGCTAGAACCTACAAAAGCGTGAAGAAAATAATGTAAACTGTTAATTGATGAAGAAAATAGGAAGTGTTCAATATGATGAGACAAGATTATGATTTTCACCCAATAGCGCTCGGTCGAGGCTGCTGTTTTCTAAGTACTCATAAACCAAAATCCGGCTGTTTTCTTCGACACAACAGCCGAGTATTTCAACAAGGTTTGGATGCTTGACATTAGCAATGACATCGATTTCTGTCAAAAATTCCCTAATACCCTGCCTGGAATTAGCAGCAAGAACCTTCACCGCAACATCTCGCCCGCTTCTAGTGGTCCCCTGAAACATGGAAGACTGTTAAGGTGAGGCTACAAATTAATGCAAAGAATTTACAGGTCAAAGCATATGGATTGAAAATGGCAGACAAATACTTATGGTCTAAAGTGACATTTCAGACAAAAGGAATCTGCTTGCTATAGCTATACATTGTTTGCCAAACATATGAATGAAATGGTTGTAATAGAAAGAAACTCTTTGGGATTGGTTGAGTAGAATGAAGCAGGAGGATGTGCAGATTCTAAGAGATGGGATCATTCTACTAGGGTAATCTTTGTTGAGTTTCTCTCTCTGGGGCTGCTGTCGTCGAGCCGTCTCTCCTTTTGTTTTTCCTCTGCTGACACCTCCTCTCTTGCTGACATCCTCTTCACTTCTTTCCTTCCCCTTCTTTTGTAACGTTTTGATCTAATCATTATATTACACCCCTATTATCGGGTAACTCGCCGGATGTTACTGGGTTTGCTCAAAAACATTCTGCATGCAGTTGACTGATTTTATCAGTCTAACAAATAGATTGAATGCCATACATGAATTGAGAAGTTGCACTACGCAGTAAAACCATTTGAAGCTTCCAAAGGGGGAAAAAATCAGATGCACGAGCATAGATGCAAATAGAGGAGAAGAAAATTTTTTCCTTCGGATGGAATGTTATATCAAATTGTAACCTTATATACTGCGCCAAAGCCACCTCGGCCAATTTTGTTGCTGCTTCGGTTGAAATTGTTTGTTGCTGATCTCAATTCAGCATAAGAGAAAAGCTTGATGTTCTTGTCAGCCGAAAACCCTGAAATTAAGTAGGATTGCTCCATATCAATCCAAGCTGGAGTAATCTACGATTGCAGTGGCATATATGCCAAAACAGCATGGTAATTTTGTTAACACTTACCGCCTATGGAATGGGAGTAAGGGTGGTCGTCTTTCTTGGAACTCCCGAAGCAACAACAGCAGCAGCAACTCATTATCCTCGATCTTCTCTTATCCATAGAGTGCTACAGAGTTCTTGCAAACCGCAATCTTTTTACAGCAGTCTACTCCGCAAAAGTAGAAAAAAAGAAAAATCACACACAATTCCGACTTGCCGAGGAGACAAGATTGTAACTGAAAAAAGAATATAAGGACATACAGAGAAAGAAGAGATGAAAAGAAAAAGAAGCCAGTTGGGGTTGGATCTTGAGGAGGAGAAAAAGGAAGGCTTTACTATAGGTACATAAATGAATATATACAATTGCTGATTTATAAGACTAAATAGTAGAGACTAGGGATTTATCAATGCTATTATTGTCTTACAAGTGTAAAGTTTTGTCAACTCACAGATTTGACACGATCTTTGCTTGAAGAAATTTTTAGCATGTTTATATATAGTAGATAGTTAACAAAAAAAATGCTATATATATTCCAAGAATTCAGCAACTTTTCTATATAAGATCCTAAGATGGTATGAACGGAGGCAGCGCCTTCTTTTTTTTATTCGGCAGGATTCTCTGACGGAGGCATCATTACAAATTTAGAAATTAGTTACAACGAACAAAAGAGAGAGACTTCTATGAATTGGATAGCCGATAGCCCTTTGTTGTTCACACAAAGTCCGCCTTTTTTACTACTACCATACACACGACTTTTCCCACAGAAATTATAGTATTCTTAGTAATTTTGATGTACTAATATAAAAGATGTCATTTAATTAGCAGCTGAGGTGGATTGGGTAGACTTGATGGATAGATTGATAGGCATCCGCCAAGTTTTGATATGTAAGTTGATGGCAGTACATGAGTAGTAAATGTTTGCTTCTTCACCGTAATTTAATTACAAGGAAACATCAGCTAATGTCCAATCTGACAATTAACACGTTTGGTCAAAACGAACTTAAAAAAAATTAGCCAATGAGAGCAACTCTAATTGTGCCTTGCGTTCCTTATTATTTCTACGGCCGGCCGGCCCGTTGACTATTGACTTTTTCTTCTCATTGTCTTCTCTTGTGCACCATTTTTCATTTTTCTTTATGTGCTTCTTTTGATTTCTTCTCTTTTTATTTTTCCCTTAAAAAAAAGAGATAGAAATAGAACATATTCTATTCTTAATCATGTGAAAAATGTTTGTATTTGCATCCTTGCTCACAAAGAACATCCATCAATCCTTCAATTTAGGATTTCTTAAACCCAATAAAAAAAAAGAGAAGCCATTGTACACTAATTGTAGATTATAGAGTTAGATTTAGTGTTGGTGTACTTCCTCTATGCTTTGTATATTCCCTCCCATTTGCCAAATGATGGAATGGTTGAGTAGTTTAGTTGCCTGTTGACTTTACCCAAACAAAAGGACTCAAAATTTTAATGCAAGACAATTATTACTTGGCTGACTCCATGCAAAAGTAGCTGACCAACTTTTCTTTTCTTTTGAAGTCAAAAAATTGGCAAACAAATGTTATTTGTTGGTTGCCTCCATACATTTGCACGCCACATTTGGACCTATAAAAATTAATGGTCAGTTAACATTTCACTAGATCTCGAAAAGTCTAACATGATACCATGGTCAGTCGACTTGTCATTACAATCTTGCACTTGTTCAATAACCAATACTTTATTGCGAGGAAACGTATGTGTTCGGAATGTCATGTTGGCTTGAAAAAAAAAAAAATAGTTCACAACCCTAATGGCCATTTCTTTCACACGTGGAAACAGTCCTTTTATGCAGCTTAAAAAACACCGGTAAAATTTCATAATACAACATGATTCACACATGGGCTGCATTACATCCCAAAAAAATTGAAGACTTGCTATTAGGGAATAATTTAATTTGATGGGCTTGATGTCACTACACATTTCATGCTTCTTCTAGGCATTGCATTTCATGGCAATGGTACATTCATACATATTATGGTAGCTAGTAACAGCACCATCACCAATGAGAATTTGGTCAGACTAGACAAGGCACTGGCAATATGGTGATGCTTCCTAAAAAACCCAACAGCACAGATAAGGAGAGGAGGATTGCAGGTCAAACAGGTGGCATTGATGGCAACTACCGAAGTTCCATTTCAACTCTAACTCTAGAAAGAAAATTCCAAGAATATGACAACCTCAAGGTCCTTGAGTTAGTCTTTGCAGTTCGCTTTGGTCATCCAGTGTTTCCATGAGGAGAGGAGGCGCATACTGCGCATTCCCCTGATGCTCTTCTGCATCCTGGCAGAATGACAGAATTATGGTGTCGATTGACATCTCTACGACTGCAAAGAAAAGCTTTGCAACTATGTAACCGAGGGCCCAGGATACCTGCAATTTCACCATCCAAATACAGTTAGTCAGCTTCAGGTCTCAGGGATGAGGTGGAATTAGTCAGTATGCATTGAAAGGCCAACTTACAAATACGGGGACCAGTGGAGATGATATCTTGTTGTGTGCAGATTTGTACTTGTGTGTATCCAACATAAGAAATGCAAAGAGAGCACAGAACAGGCTCACACAGAGCTTTCCCAGGAAAAGGATGACATCTCCAATGACATTAACTTTTCCGATGCGCAATATGTTATTCATTATCAAACCAGTTGCGAGCACAGAAGCTCTGCAGAATCCTTTCCCGGTAATGGCTATCTGTAATAACAAAAAGTAGTAGTATTTAACTAACTTAATATCGACATAATCACAACTATAAAGGTCTACCTTGTGTTACTCAGAATATGGGTGCAATAGTAGCTTATTCTAATTACGATTCCACTGCTCATATCTTGAATTAGTTTCCAGGGTAGCAGATCATGCCATATGCTAATCAGAGTTCAGGAGTAGAGCCGAGGAGTGGGCATCTGAACTAACCTTAACTATTGAAACTAAAAGGAGCACACATCTATACCATGAAGATGACTAAATAATAAGAAACTTATCATCTGCATGAGAAATATTGATACTTACGATGATATAGGCATTTCGATTCACTGATTTGATGGTCCAATCTATGCAGCCTAAACAGCACTGAGATGAGGATGTCATCGTTTTCCCAAAGCAGCTTTCATGAGCAGAATCAACTGATTTCAATCTACGGCGAAGAGATTCAAGTATAAACCGCACCCATTCTACAACTGATACAATCAGTGAGCCTAGGGCAACAGATCCAAGACTATAGCGCAATAACCGCTTCAGGGAAGAGACTACAGTAAGAAATGGAATCTCGTGCTTCATGACAATATTAGCACAATAGTCAGTCAAAGGGAAACAGTAACTTATCTTTTAAAATAAAAAGAAGTGCGACAATTTGAAATGTGCCCCATTAGTCTTGCAAACTTAGGAATTACAGGTTAAGGTTTCCAAGGTGCATACCGATATTTCACCACGTGCCCAATAGTACGAAGCAACTGATCCAGCAATTACAGTTGAAGAGCATGCAATAAAGAATTGTGTTGCCCAGTAACAGCCGAATAAGTGGAACAGGATGGCAACGCCAATATGAGGGGTGTAATGGATACTATACCCACAACAGTTGTCACAGTTTACTTTGCCCAGCTTGAGATCAAATGAACAGCAATTTGCATTGCAATCATTTCGTAGAACTTGACCAGAGCTGAAAAGATGAAGCAGGGCAGAAAACCAGAACATATAGAATATAGCGAGGACGAAGTATGGCACAATCGGAAAAATTATTAGTGCCTGGACTTCACCAATGACCTTTGCAGCAACCTGCATCCAGTTTATGATGACAAGGGCTCAGAAACTATGACGAATAATAATCATTGGATGAATGCTAATACTGGATACGCAACCAGTGTGGAAACGCCCCAATGACCCCGTGCTTTTGCAGATGCAAGACATAACCCCACCACTGCTTACTGAGGTAAACAATGCACATGCGAGGCCAGTGGATTAAAACACTACACTTACCTTCAGGACGGATGTTGCTATCAGTATACGCCGGACAATAGCTATTGAAGTCAGGAAAGCAATGATCATTATTATTGTCATCAGTACTGCAGCAGCATGAAGGTGATTTATTTCCTGAGAAAAGAGGAACTGTGAGACAACAAGCAGCAGGATATTGTTAGATATGATATCCATGGGAGGGGCATAACATACCCGTCCACTTATGTTGACATACGGATCACTTTCACCGATGACAACAGTTAAGGGATCATTGCCAATCCAGCCAGCTGAATACAGAAATGGTCATATGAAGTGACGTTAAGCACCATACCAGATGATGTGTATTAAATGATAAGGACCATCTGATGTAACTTGGTCTCCGTAGTGGTACTTAGAAATAGGTGAGAGTATCCTACCTTTCATATAGTAAAACATAGTAACAGATATTACAAGGGCGTTGAAGAGTATCACTGTTATCCATGGCATCCCAGCAACAACATAGCGAATCATGAGTAACCAGATCACTGATAGGAAAAGAGGCAGTATTCCCCCACAAACGATTAACACAGGCCAGGACTTCCCAATATCTGAAACATATCTCTGCGAGCATATGAAAAGAAAAAAATTACCCTCTTACATAAACAATGGGTCCTAAAACTATACAGATGGATGAGCATTGAGCAAGCATGTGCATCTCTCAATATCTAATCTAACAAACAATAGTTAAAAAAAATTATTAATGGTCTGAATATTCAGCTCAGGATGGCTGCTACCATCTCATGGCCAGAATGACCAAGTCAGCAGTGGAGAAACATTCAATGTTTTGTCTGTTGCAGAAAAGAAATTCTTTTCTCCCCATAATGAAGGACAAAATTATGCTTTTAAACTGTAAACACACATGTGAGAATTCAGCAGAATATCTTTGTTGCTGAAAAATTCTTATGAATCAAAGAATGTCATGACAAGCAAAAAGGAATGGGCAGGCAATGCAAGTAGTGCCAAGAGCATGACAAACCTTTAAGACAGCAGATTTAGAATCGATGGCCTTGTGAATTGTTTTGTCTATTAGCATATTTTCATCAACACTGACACCACCCATTTGCTGCCAATGCTTCAAAGAGACATTGGATACCCGTGCAATAAATTGGCAGCTCCAGTAGACTGAAGTGGAGAAGAGATCAAGTTAGTGACCGCACCTTACTTTTTCAAAAATTGGCAGGAGGCAGCAAAGCATGGATGGTTTGCTTTCCATGCGGCACTTACCATTTACACTTGGAAATATGACAGGGTAACATGGACCCTGCAGCTGAAGAGAACTATTCCTCATCTCTGGTGTGAGATACTCAAAGTAATCATAGTCCCTGTCAATCCAATCATCAACAGAGAGGCGTATGTCACCTTCTGGATAATCACAGACAAAGTTCAACCCATCTTCTGCGGGAAGGGGGCACTCCATCAAGCAGATGGCCCTAGCATCAGCTAGATTAATCTGATTGCTCTTCAGCCCACTTTGGTAGACCTGGTTGGGGTTCATCCAATATCGAACTTCCAGTTCACGCAAATCTGGATCACCATGCCTGTTGCCACAAACGTTTCCTTTATAGTCCAGTCCATATGTCAGCCTGCATGATCAAAGCACAACGTGTCATAACTAGTAATCATCTCTACAAGCAGAATGTAGTGAGGCAAATCCACATACGGTGGAATAAATATAATATGGTAGTGCGTTCAGGGAGTATGATTGTTAGAGGCCTCATTTCACAAATCAGCAAGAAGGGCCCACAAGACTGCACCAAAGATTTTGAATCTTCTTAACCAGCACGAATGGGGATCTCAATGGCAAACCGGAGGCATATCAATGTCATTACATCAAATTCAAACAGCAATGGGTTCCACCGGGGAGCAAAATGGATGCAGGGAGCATCAGCGATGAGTTAGTACATTTATGAAATCAAGATGAACCTAAAGGACAAAACTCCATCTCTGGCCCCAAGTAGAATTTATTTCGTCCAGGATAATTAGTTGGCAGCTTTTGATTGTATAGCAGCGGTACAATGAGTGCAATATGAAAAATTTGCAGAATAGCTGTATGAAGAAAACATTGTGCAGGTCCGCAATATTGCACTTCCACCCCAAAAATATCATATTTTTTTCCCCTTGTGAGGACTTGTGGTTCTTTAAAGACACTTAGCCACAAGGGCAAAGCTTTGCAGCTGTGCTAAATTGGTCATAGGTAAGATGAGCATCAATTGCACATCACAGAGAGCGAAAACAGATAAATGGGTAATGTGAGCAATACATCACTCCAAGGACCACACAATTCGCTTTCTAACCACCAAAAAGGCTAATTTTTTGTATTTAAAGTAGGCTCTTCCGTAGAAGGATTTAAGCAAGGGTGCACAGTATGAGCAGACACTAAAGAGTTAAATGATGCTACCATTAGTGAGATTGGACAATATCCGATAAAAGAAAGCTTCACATTAGCATCAAAAGCTCACACTCTTTCGCAGCTACTTCACCACAGTTGGAACTAGGAATAACGAAACAGCAAAACAAACCAGAAGAACAACAAACAGTGCAAGGAGAAAACTCTGGAGTAGCAAATAGTTTAGATTAAAAAACAGTTGGCTTTTGCAGGACTGAAGTGAGCAATTAACAGTGCAAAGAGTGAATTACTGCTATGGAGCACAGAGCAAAAAGAGGCAAAAGCAAACATGCTACAAGGAGGGGGGAAATTAAGCAAGATCCACAAAAGAAAATGCCATTGTTTATCCCTCAAAAGCAACTTTTCGAAAGATCTGTACCTCAAGAACCGCAAATTTGGCCAATTTGGTGGTCGTCGAACAAATAAATCACTCAAAGAAAGCCAATAAAATCCTTAAAAAAAGAAAAGAAAATTTCCAGCTGAAAAGATCTGCACTCCAAAACAGGACCAAGCAGCACTACCCATCACGTAGGAAAGGCAGATCATAGTATCCTAAAAAGAAGAAGAAGAAGAAGAAGAAAAGAAGAAGCGAAGATTTTTGGACAGCTTAGGTGGAACAGTGACCTAAGCGGGTTGCCCTGGTTGAAGCCGAAGCTGGAGTTGACGATCATGGCGACCCAGAAGGCCGCGAAGAGCACGAGGAACGCCAGGTCCCGGCACTTGCGGTTGTGGCGAATGATGCCGGCTCCGCCGACTCCGGCCTCCCCCTCGCTGGCGTCGTCTCCGGAGGCCGCAGCAGAGGGGTAGCGGCCAATGATAGCGCCCAGGGGACCTCCCATTGCAGTCAGGCTGCTCCTCTCCGTCTTGCTTGGTGGCTTGGTGCTGGTGGTGAGTGAAGAGAAGGGAGTGTAGGAGGCTGCTGCTTTTGGTGGCGGAAAAGAAAAGAACAAAAGAAAAGGGCAAAACTTTGGTCTGCTGCTCGCCTCCTTATTTTGTGCTTACATAATAAAACAATTTTTTTAATCCAACAAGGTAGTTATTATATCTCAAATTTAAGTAATTTATTATAACTGAACAATTCGAATTTTGGTAAGCGTGATTGGATGAGGTTTAAGTGAAACACAGTGCAAGCAGAGGGAGGATTCGGCGGAATAAACAAACTTTGTTTGTGTGGCCATATCATATCATACTGATACTAAATTAAGGCCTCTATTACACTCAAGACCGGGCTTTTCGTTTTTTAATAATCAAATCTTTATTACCACTATCGTATCTTTGTCTAAAAAAACTACTTATTTATTCACATTATGTTTGATCGAATCTCAATTTGAGTTTTTTTTTTATAGATCTGATGTAAGAAAATTTTATATTTTATGATTTATTTTATAAACTAAAATCATTTTGGAATTAAGATAAAACTAATGAAAGGAGTTTTAAACTCGATTGATTCACGTGACAAATGATTTTAGTGGTACAACAAATCAAAGCCGATCTTTGAGAGGAAAACTAAAGAGAAATAAATATTAGTCTCCTTTGATGCGCCAAAATAATCGATGATTCATTCTAACACGAGTTTTTTTTATTAATAACTGACATAATATGATTATTTATAAAAATAAGACTCTCTTCTTCACAAGTTTTTCAAATAATAATTTTAGTCATGGTTAGCAGGATTTGAACCCAGGCATAGGGTGAGAGAGGAGAATCTTAATCAACTAGACTAAAAACTATTTGTTAATTTATTAGCACTGTACAGTCTAAAAATAAATAACTTGTTGACTGCTGGACACTCGATAAGTTCTTTCCACGCGAAAGATAGTTTGTCAAGTATTAGACACTCGATAGGCTCATTTCTATAAAATTTTTTAAGTATGGATTATTTTGTGTAGGTTATTAATAAAAAATTCTAAACATATATAAATTAGAGATACGAATTTTTTTTAAATGTAAATCGTTTCATCCATTCATGTCTTGTGGCAGTTTGGTTTGCATTTATCTTAAGAACTAAAATTCTAAAAGTTTAATAAATATAATTATACTATCTTCGCACTTGTTAAATACTCCACCACCACCTCAGATCGTCGGGAACGATGGTGAAGACGGTGGTCGGCGACGAGGTCCACCTCAAGCCCTTCGAGGACCGCCTCTCCGCCTCCTCCCCTCCTTCCGAGGTACTTTAATTCTCCTCCTCATCTCGTGGCGACGCGATCTGATCTGGTCGGGTCTTGTGTGCAGGTGGGCCTCGTCGTGGGCAAGCTCAGCGCCGCCTCCGACCGCGCGCTGGTCTACGCGCTGCTCCCTACGCCGCCCACTGACGCCGGCGCCCCAGCCTGCTCCCTCCGCGCGCCAGCAGGGGGCCAAGGCGGCAAAGGAAAGGGTAGTAAGTCCGGGAAGGGTGGTGCGGCTTCGTCGGAGGCTGCCGCTTCGCTCGAGTTCGATGTGGACTGGGTCGCCGAGCACGCGCGCCAGGTGAGGGGATCGTGGAACCTACTCTACTCTCACTGCATTATTCACCTCATCCTCTTGTGTGGTAGATAAATCTCTTCATGTGGGATGGGTGCTTGCAAAAATTGGAGGGGAGTTCTTGAGCGAAAAGACGTTTGGTGGGATGTAGATTCATGAAAGCTGGCAGATTTCGAGTATTGCTGCTTGAATTCTAGGTTTTGAAGGCAAGTTTGAAACTTTGTGACAAAACTTCCAAAAATTAGACTTCCAGCCCTGTGCTATAACTTCGACACCTTAAAACTTAGGTGCTGTTCCTGGGAGGATGTTGCCAAAGAGAGTTTTAGGATGAAGTCCTTAGGAAATTTGGGTAGATTTGATTCATGGGCTCAAGTTCATGTCCAAGTGCCTACAGTTGGTTTAGCGTTTTCTACTAGAATTTTGAACATTTGGGCTGAATATTCTCTATATCTTCAGGTGTCAAGAATGCTACTTGGAGGAATGAGCGTCGTGGGAATCTATATCTGGGCTTCAGAGACCTCGTTCAAGGCAACTCCCCCTGCTGTTTTTTCACAGGTATCAAATTGTTCAACTATAGGTTTTTGGATGGATGGGTGCACTCTTTGTTGGCGAATTTCTTATTTTGTTTTGATGGCATTTATGCTTATGATTATTTAAGCATATGGTGAACTGAGATTTCAGATGGTTCCTTGTATTAGGACGTGAACAACTGAACATATTCAAATGACTTGGTCATGTTGTCTTACAGGTTATTAGAGGGGTTTCTCAGGCTGCACCCTGGTATGGCAGTGACTTCGATGAGAGGCTGCTTATTCATATATCTTACAGCCCAAGAAGGTGCCATATGATTTTTCCTATATAACTTTTAAGTTCTCTTTTCAATTGATGCACTCAGATTTCAATAATCAGTTCAGACATAAGTGAAAATTTAATGTCATCTGGTGTTTTCATGCTTCTTCTTTATGGAGGTTATCCCAGTTTTGTTCATGTCAAGAAATGGTACTGTCCTATGAAATCTGATATATCCAGTAGCATTTTGGTATCAGTTTTATTATGGAAAGAGTAATTACCTGTGCTATACACATAGCATCTGAATTTTGGTGTGTTTACAGGTGGGTCTCTCGTGTTTGTGAGCTGGCGTCAGGAAGTTTAAGGCCATGTGACTTCAAATACAGCAAATTATTAGCTTTTCTTCAAACTTTCAAATGCACATACAGTTTTGAGATAAGGTACTAGTTTTTTATGCTACATAGGAGCTATGTTTGATGTTTCATCTTGTTTCATTTATGTTCATAAGCTAGAAGAATGTGTGATTTTAAGTAAATTGAAATATTAAAAGATACAGCTACAAGAACAATCAACCTTGCATATCAGGATCTATCAGCTAGGTGTGTTGTAGCAAATTTGTGTATCTGTCAATATTATTATTCTTTCCAATACAGTTTCTTTTGTCACATTCTGGACTGATTCACTTGTGATGCATATTGGCATAGGTTGACAGTTGTTCAAGCCGAGCCTTTTAGGAAAGTTATTTCGAAGGCCATCAATCATCTTGCGAAGGAAGTGCAGAATGCTAAAGCTTTGATTAATGGAGATATGGTAAAGTAGCACCGTGTGTTGTAGCAAATCTATGGCAGTTTTTTCATATCAATTATTTGCATGCTTTTGGTATTGAAAGAGAATTGTAAATCCTTTTACATCAGTTTGTCTTTTGCTCTTTTTTTTTAAAAAAAAAAAAATCAAGTTAGTCTTCACATCGGCTTATAGCTCTTTTGTTTTCTCTATATATTTTTTCGACTAGTTATCAGAAGATATGGACATCAGTTCAGAGGGCCCACACGAAGTTGATTTGCTTGTACCATTCAATAATGACTTGCCTGCTGAAGGTGCCTGACCTAATAATACTGCTTTCTGTTCAGTTTATAATTAATTTTCTTGACATCATTATGAGAGCCTAATAGTAAGTTCTTGCACTAAAGAATGCAGTTTAGAAGGAGTTGCTGGGCTTCTTCTCTTCACTGGATGTATCAGTGCCTTGGCATACTTAGGCCCGAAAGAATCTATTTCAGAAGCTATATCTGATCTGAAGGTAGTATGAGATATCGATTTCCATTGTTGATCATGCAACCTAGTGCTGTTTTCACGATGGGCTTACTATGAATTGTGTCACCGATTCCAAAGTTTGTTATAACAGCTTCGTTTGCAACTGTGCTATGCTGCTGGCTTTGTTTAGTCCGTTATGTGTGTATTCCAAATTGCTGATTCTATGATTGAATTTCAATAGCAAGTGATTGATCAAGTCAGAGTGGTCAAAATCTGAGTGTTTGGTCTGGCATTCTGGTACCTGAACAATTATTCACTTACTTTTCATTAGTGAGAAAGCTAATGCTTCTTATGTTGCCTCTCTACTTGTCCTCTTTCCTATTAAGGCGGACATCATCTCTGGTATAAGAAGTAGATTGGATATCATTCTCGATGAGGCAGAAGATGACTTTACCATTGATCATTCAAACAATTCACCAGCTCAAAAGGCCACTCAAGTTATTTTTCATGAGCTGAGGTAGAGAACAACAAATTTGTCAGCAACTTCAAAAGTTTGTTATTTCTTCAGGGACCCCTCTGTTGTATGTTTACGCAACTGATTATATATATATATCTCTCTCTTTTGGTAAACAGGGAACCTTATTGTCTATCATTTCCTAAAAGAATTATGATACCTTGGTTAGCTGGTGTATATGTCTGTGATTACTTACAACCATCAGAGACACTGGAGGTACGTGTGCTTTCTCCTAGTTATAAATGCACCAGTACTCCCCTAGTCCAAAATATTTCAGTTCTGATTGAACATGTTAGTATGTCCCTTCACTTGTTTGCATGGTTTAGTTGTGTAGTTCAGTGGGATACGCTGTTTTGGTTTTCAAATCCTCCCAATTCTGCTAGAGCATACTATGCCCTGTCTTTACACCCTTTTGTCACAATTGTAGGATTCAATTGCGCGCTGCAAAGAAGTGATATCGCTGGAAAGAAATGTTGAAACTTCTTCAGTCATTGAACCAGAAACTGTGGCTTCTGCTACACTACAATCATTCTGGAACGTGGTGCCTGGAGCTTCATCTCCTGCCCTAGCTGAACCCGACCTGAAAGATAGTCATTCAGGACAGATGGATGCGAGGAGAATACAAAAAGCCAACTTCAATCTCCTAGCTGCTTTATTTGTCCTACTGGTGGCGCTATTAGTTGGATTTATGCTCACTTTCTCTTCCAGCTAGGAGTATATCCGCGACATTGCAGTGGGATTTTAGTTAAGAACATATACAATTTTCATCATTTATTTTTGTAGTACTTAAAAACTGTATATGAGATATTGCTTTGGCTTTTTAGTTCGAGCATGTTGTTATCAATTATAAAATTTTGTTTGGATAGAACCATCTTGGTTTCAGTGAAACCATTTTGTCTAAACACGAAGGAACCGCGTATTTGTAGTTATAATTTATCAGCAATATGCTTAGTTGAGAATCTGGTCTTTCATGCATGTACAAAGTATATAGAGGTGCAACATGATAGGATGAAGTATGTAGAGATTGGTCGATAATCAAGTCCTAGAGTTGGGTTATATCTGAATGACATAGCAATCAGCTAGTTCCCTTACTAAGGGTATTACTTCTGTAGGTATAAAGAGTTTTTGTAACAAGATGAATATGATTGGTATATTTCACTGAGTGTTGAGAGATCTCACAAGGACTCTAAAAATGATATAGTAAAATTATTAACTAATGAAGTACAATTATCACTATCAAAATTAGATTTTATAACAATTAAGTGGATGAATAGTTAACCGCTAAAATCCGTTAATTGTAGTATACATGACAATTTACTCACCATGAATAACTAATCGGGCGATTGATAGATGTTGGTGGTAGGCTTTTAAAACACATAGTGGAGTACCATGGTGTCATTTTATTGCGTGGAACTGTTCCCCATCGATGTGGGAATGGAATGTGTGATGTGAGGTCTCAATGAGAGCGCATGGAGCAAGCAACCACTCTATGTGAGGTTCTGAGTCAAACAAAGCATGACGTCGATCAGCAGCGCTTACTTTCAATTAACAGATGGACGGTCCGTAATTAATCTTTTTGGCATCAGAATGTATGCTTCATTCATGTCACATCGTAATCTCTCCCCATTACGTGCTTCCAAGTTAATTAAAATCAGTTGATACTACAACTTGGACAGAAATCACCGGAAAGCATCTCTCCATGCATGCACCAAAGAACACCTTGCTCGTCTAATTTTCTCACCGTTGCAGAACTGAGAGTTAAGTAAAACCGCCTTAGAACAAGATCCCACATATCAATCACCATAACAACATGTCTAATGCACACAATAATACAATATCTAAGGATGACCTGTTTCTTTCTTGTTTCCTCGCCGTATTTGGCTATCACCCACAACTATATATAAAAAAGAAAAAGAAAAAACAAGTGAAAAATGTCCAAGGGTTGACGATGAGTTAGATTACTTGAAGCATACAACTTCCTTACCGTATTATAGTTGGCAAAGGAAACATACTCCTTCTAAGATGCTATCAAGGGAGACATTTGCACCATATAAGAACTCCCTTTTCCTTTTATTCAAAAAATTATCTACTTGTATGCCATAGTTGATGTTTATTGTGATCAAAGTCAACAACAGTTTTTTATATTAGTGTCTTTAACGTGAATTTTCTTAATACAGCTCGTATTAAAGGCAACATTCAGAGGGGTGGGGGGCTGAGAGAAGTGCACAAAGTATGATAGGATTTAAAGAAATATTTATTGTTAGATAGCGAATTTAAAAAAAAATGCATATCACTATTTAGATAGCTCATTATTTTTCATGCAGATGCACCACAAACAACACGCAGAAAAACCAAACGTAGTATTAACATTTGAGATATTTGCAGAATTTGTCTAACGTCTGAACCATCCCACTTAAGATGTAGTATGTCAACCTTGATGCTCCATTTGACCAAGAAATGGGGCTTGAATACTCGATTTCTTATCTAAGAGATTTTTTTGAAGTATTTATGAGCAGGAGATTTGACTTGACATTCCTATTATCTTGATAATATTCGCTGACGTGCGATAAAATAATATGAAAAATCTAGCCTTTAAATTCTTCGCTGCCGCAGCCATTTGTCTTCCCCTCCACCAAGAACCGCCGCAGCCATGGCCACCACCGTCATCCCGGAGCAGACCGACCCGGAGGCCCTCACCGTCGACAAGCAAACCGAGCCGCACTACACGCCGGTGCGCTCCCTGCTCTCCAGGGCGCTCGACAACCTGGCATTCCTGTCGCCGTGGGGCGAGCTGAACGGCGCCATGGGCGACCTTGGCACTTACGTCCCCATCGTGCTCTCGCTGGCGCTCTCGCGGCACCTCGACCTCGGCACCACCCTCATCTTCACCGGCATCTACAACGCCGTCACCGGTCTCATCTACGGCGTCCCCATGCCCGTGCAGCCCATGAAGGCCATCGCCGCCACCGCCATCTCAGACCCCTCCTTCGCGGTCCCCGAGATCATGGCCGCCGGCATCCTCACCGCAGCCTTCGTCTTCCTCCTCGGCGTCACGCGCCTCATGCAGCTAGTACACTGGATCGTGCCGCTCCCCGTCGTGCGTGGCATCCAGCTCGCCCAAGGCCTCAACTTCGCCATGAGCGCCGTCAAGTACATCCGCTACGAGCAGGACCTCGGCAAGGCCAAGTCCCTGAACCGCCGCCCTTGGACCGGCCTCGACGGCCTCATCCTCGCCATCGCCGCCATCTGCTTCATCGTCCTAGTCAACGGCGCCGGCGAAGACAGCGTCGAACGCAACTCGGAGTCGGAGACAGAGTCCGGTAATGACGGCGAGCGCCGGCGCGCGCGTTCTTGGAAGCGGGTGATGTCGGCAATACCGTCCGCGGTGATCGTGTTCGTCCTCGGCGTAGTGTTCGCCATTGTCAAGAACCCCGGCGCGGTGAAGGAGCTCCGCGCGGGGCCGTCACGGATGCGCGTGGTCAGGATATCGAGGGAGGCATGGAAGCAGGGGTTCTTGAAGGGAGCCATTCCGCAGATACCTCTCTCCGTGCTCAACTCAGTGGTGGCCGTGTGCAAGCTCACGCAGGACCTCTTCCCGGAGAAGGAGGCGTCGGCGACGTCGGTGTCGGTGACCATGGGCGCCATGAACCTGGTGGGGTGCTGGTTCGGTGCCATGCCCTGTTGTCACGGCGCAGGCGGACTCGCCGGGCAGTACAAGTTTGGTGGCCGCAGCGGCGGGTGCGTTGCGGCGCTCGGAGGGCTGAAGCTGGCGCTGGGGCTGGTCCTTGGCGGGTCCATGCTCCGGGTGCTCGTGGAGTTCCCCGTGGGCTTGCTCGGCGTGCTGCTGCTCTTCGCCGGCGTGGAGCTCGCCATTGCGGCGAGGGACATGTCGTCCAAGGCCGAGGCGTTTGTCATGCTCGTCTGCACCGCGGTGTCTCTCGTAGGGTCAAGCGCAGCGCTGGGGTTCCTCTGCGGCATGGTCGCGCACGGGCTGCTGCTGCTCAGGGGCTGGGCCATGGCATAGCATTGGTTGTGTTTGTGCAGGCTTGGTTGTATTGTTTCTTGTTGTGAGGGGGATTTACAGATGAGTGCCGCTTGCTATCTCATATGATATAATGTTGTTCCTGTATTGTACTAGTTTTGTGTGGTTTGCTTGGCACATGATTATGATGTAGAAATATATAGAAGCAGCTGCTTTAATACAAATCATCTCTGATACTGTCTAGAAACAATCTCAGTTCTCTTGCTTTCCTCTCATGTTCAGGAGAGTCATCACATAAATCTATTACATCCACATTCTGGTTACTCATCTTGTCGCACTTCACAAGTTTACATTCACCGACGAGTGGTGAAGGAGAAGATAGATCAACGGTGTCAGTTTCTGCTACTAAATTTCCCGTATTGCTTCTCCAAGAACTTTCAGGCGTACCTGACTGGTGGCTGCTTTCAGTTCCAGAGCTGTACGATGGTGCTTGGAGCTGCCAATCATCGCCATTTGCATCAGCTTTGCACTCAAAAGGTGCACCACTCAGTATGCTTTCTTTCTGAGGAAACTTGCTTACATCTGACAGGGCACTTCTTTCTGCCTTGACATCAACCGGCAATCCTCGAGTATTCCAAGGTTTATGAGCAATTGGAGGCAGGGGTGAAGATAGATCGATTGGGTGGTTGTCAGGTGTGGGATTCTGAATATCACCTGAAAGGTTACTGCTTGGCAACTCCATACTAGGCAGCAAACTTTGGGAAATCCCATTGGTGACTGCTGTAGTCGAGTCAGTAAACTTTTGAGACTTGGCTAGCTTACAAGCTCGGGAAGGAGGAGATGGAGAAGATAGATCAACGATGTCTTTTCCTGGTGCACCATTGTATACATGTACTTCCTGAGGGCAATTGGTTGTAGATGAAAGGGTGCTGCTTTCTAATTCAATACCAAGCAGCAGTTCCTGGAGCTGCACGTCGACATCTTTTACTGCAGCTTGAGTTGATTTTTTTGGTCTTGCTATCCTCTTTTGCTTCTTCTCTTCACCCTTATTTTCCAAAAATTCAGTAATCTTTTCTGGGCATGCACTGCAATTGCAAGAATTGAGTGCTTCAGAAGTGTGATCATGTCATGTATCAAGAAGCTAATATAAAGGATTGCAAAATGTGGCAAATATAACATAGGGTAAGTATAAAATCAGAATGACAGTATACAAATGAAAAATGTCTGATTAAGTATGCCAATTTCCATTTCAAAAAGTTACACGAATGCAACCAGTAAATTAAATCATTATTGAATGAGGTAAGCACATTCCGATAGGCTTGTTGCAACAGAACTTCTATGCCAACTAAAGTAGGCACAACATAGTTGTTTGATCCATTCTTTCTCTTTACCCCCTCACTCTCTCAGTCAGTAGAATACGAGTCATATTCACTAAGAAAGCTCTGTACTAGCAACAAAATACATGAATGAGATAAAGGTATCGGGCTGCCTATCACATATCTAGTTTCAATGCATGAATCCAAAAAAGTGTAACATGCATTTGCTAGCACACGACAAGTACATGTGCTTGACTATTTCTGGATAGGAGAAGAGGGAAACCGTTACTACCTTCTAACTAGATCCCCAGGAACAACTGACACTTGGAGGCCATCTATGTTTCTCCATGAAACCTCATAATATTCACTTCCCTGAACTTTTCTCTGCTTCACAATTGCTGCTACAGGGCATGGTACTGGAATCTGCAAATTAAATTGTTAAACTTGACAAAGCAAATGTAAAATACTCATTTCGGAAATGTTCACACGCAAACCTGCTACCTCATTCAACAATGGTTTGATTTCTAGAGCTGAAGATGCTGAGCGAAAATTTGAAAACCTTCGAAGTTCTCTCTCAGCAATCTTTGGAAGGATATATTGATCTGCAGACATATTCAAGGAAATCAATCGGAAAGCTTTACTATCTGCTACAAGTCTACAATACCATACTGCTCTCCTATTGCATATTTGATCAATCTAAGCATAATAGCATAGGATTTCAAGAGTACCAGTCTTCTCTGAGCTCCAACCAAAATATTGCTCACATATCTGTTGCAGCTGTGACCGAAGAAATGGCTGAATGCTGCATACCCTATGAGGCACAGAACGAAATCAACCACCAACAGCAAACGATAAGCTAACTGCCTACCAACTACTGCCCATGAATAAATTCAGCTCACAAATCAGGAATCCACAAATTATTTACCTCTGCGCATGCTCAGAATCAGGCAAATGACATTTTGGCTTCAGATATGCATTGATTACTTCAAGAAATTGGCCACTAGAATCTTGGCTCGTCCCAGGCTCTGTGAAAAGAGACAGTACAAGAATGGCAAATTCCTACTCAATGTTCATGATGTATTGTACAATGAAATATGACATAGATACATAGCAAGAAAAAACCAAGGAAGAACTTCACTTACCACATGTACTCTTCAGGCATACGTCACCCACCTTGCTCATATTATTGCTAGTGTCTTTCCCTTTACATCTCCTTGTAGCTTTAACCCCACCAGACAAAATCTGATCAAGAATGCAATCGTCCCCAACAGACTTAACAAGCCGGCATGCTGTTTCCTGCAACATTTAAAGAGATCCATTTGTAAACATATCACTAAAACATTCTTAAAATTTATCCTCCCAATTTGTGATTGACTACAGTATTTCATATAGAGAAGTAGAACAATTGCAGTGTCCTTAAGGGAGTAATTATTGACAAAGCCAGCAGCCTAAAATTAGTTGATATGATGCCTTTTGGGTACTTACCGGTCCAAAACCATAAACTCCATTAGAATAGTCACTACCAAGAAGCAGGGCAAGTGATATCTGGAAATGTCAGAATCAAGTCACAGTAACAGATCACAATTTATGCATTTGTGGACTAGATGTTAGAAAGTAACTTGAAAATCAGACGCATTAGCAGAATAAAAGAAAACGAATGCTTCTATTTTGAGTCGTAACTTCCAATAACCTACAGCCACTACATATACATAATTGCTGCTCCAAACAGCAGCTAAAGGAGTGTTGGGAAATTTGCCCAACATAAAGGAATGAAAGATCACAACTCTATTTGGTATCTACTTTGACTTCATTGTAATTTGATGCATCTCTCTAAGACCAAATGATCTTTCTGACAATGTAAGGGGAATAGTTGATTAAACTTCAGTATTTTTTTGTGATCTGACGTTGGGGAAGTCAAGCATTGGTTTAGAAGAGAAGATGCCCTAGGCTCAACACAAGCAGGATAAACAATGCAACGTACCAGTGAGTTTCGGCCAAAACCAAGTTTTTTCTCTATATCTGCCATTTCGTAGCAAATGACATAGCCACCCTCACCTAAATTGACAGAGCATAAGCAAACCATTAGAATTTTAGCCATATAATTAAGATTACATTGGAAAGAGAGAACAAATAATGCAATATCAGTGTTCTCTATCATGATTATGAAATCTTTCTCAAAAGTCAGCTGTACCTATGAAAACATCTCTATAAACTGTCCTTGCCCCAAAAAGGAATATATCTGAATCTGATGTAAAACAACCATCCTGAAATAAATGTAAAAGTTAATTAGGAGCAAGCAGAGATTGTTAATCTAGTTAGGGACAATATTATGCTTACACATAAGGAGGCTGAATTTAGCAATGCACATTGAGCTTCTGCCTCCTCCACTCTGTTATTAAAAAAAAGAATGATGAACAGAAGACATACAGTCCATTATGACAATTCCAACCCTTATTCCTTATGCCTTTCTTATATACACATTTTTTTTTTGGAGGGCATTCTTATATATACAGTTCAACCAAACAAAACTGAATTGAACAATAGTTTAAACTAAAGATGCATACTTAGCATTTTGTAAAGATACTCTACAGTAGACAAACAGATGTTAGCATTTAGCAATTAAAAAAGAGATTGAATTGAGCAGAGAAAGCTACCCATCCAAACAAGGGATGCCCAGGGCCATCCCAAGATGCTTCGCCTCTTTAATCATGCATGAGAAACCTGAACCCATGTTCCGAGGCAATGATGGGATTGGTTGCGAATTCACCTCCTCCCGAGCAGCCTAAAGTGAAGTAAGCAACAACTGGTCCTATCATCTTCCAGAAAGTCTGGATCTCAGACAAAGCAGCACTTACCTCAGAGCTTGATCCCAATCGCCGCCTATAAGTAGACAATTTTACAGAAGGTATTGCCCCATCTGAAAATAGATAGCAATAGCATGACATAAATCAGGCATTACGTTAACACATTCAACATCAGACTGCACCAACACTCTTTGTGTGAAGCCTCTGAACCAATTAAGCGTGCGTAGCAATACAGTTGAATCATGTCAAAGCCAGACATGCCAGTACTTTTCAGCTTTTGCAGAACTGCTCATACAGTTTCAACTTTGTCAAAGACAATTATGTGGTTTGGATTTCATGTTTACGTTACACATCAGTCACTTTTACTATTAGTTTTGACCAATGTTGATGAATCAAGATAATAAAAGATAATAGTGTTCTTCGTACTAAGAACGTGTGATTTGGATTTCATGTTCATGTAAATGAAATGCCCACAATAAGGAATTCACTCTCGCTAGCAAGGCCAACCACAGTAATGTTCACACAACCAAACATACAGGAACACTAGAACATAGAATGCTCACATTACACACACCCACCAACCCCTAATTCCTAATTTTTCAGCAGAATATTCCCTCTCTGGGGATATAAAGAAATAAATTGAAGGAAAGAAAGAACGGAACGGAGAGGCGAACAGGCCTGTGACGAAGATGAGGCTGCAGTTGAGGGCGAGGAGGGCGCGGATGCGGTGGAAGAGGTTCTTGAGGTACACCTTCTCCTTGGCGAAAGCCGGCGACCGGTGCGCGGTCTGGAGCTGCACTAGCCAGCACGACAGGTCCACGCACACCTTCTTGTTCCTGCATGCAGGGCAGGCTCCCATCGGAATTCACCCATCACTGATCTGATCGGAACCAAACAAGCAAGAAACAAATTTAATTTTTACAAAGTTACTGACTGGAGGTGGTGGAGGGGGAGCTTCTTCTTGCAGGATTCGAGGATGTCCCAAAGATTCTTCACCCCCATGCGTACCCACCGCCGGAGTTGGGAAAGACAACAAGAATGCTCTCCGACTCTCCCTCGCCGGATCTGCCGGAGTAGCTGAGTTCAAATTTGTGGGAACGGCTGCTGCTTCGTTTGCTCGCTGTTTCTTTCGTTAATTAAGTTGGTCAAGAATACGCCTTGTTATCTAGGTGACGCATTGGACAGATTGCGCTTTTTGTAGATTGCGTCAATGGTAATACACTTTCGTTGCATAGGTTACGTATCTGAGTATAATTTTGGTCAGTTTTTCAACTCCTCTCACAAATTGTACTCGCTCGCTCATATTTACACATCTACTACTTGGTGGTTCATGCATGCATGCATGGGACAATTAATCTGAAACACACAAATTAATTAATTTGTACAGCAGCAGCATCTACAAGCCGCTGTATATCACACATAATACATGTCGACGGTGCTTGCTTCAGCAGGATCACATGGCACTGTACCTGGTGGAGTCGATGGTGACGGTAGACAGCACGACGGAGACTCCGAGCAGAAGCACCACAACGGCGGTGAAGTTCACCAGCAGCGCCTCGGACCCGTACTTGCCGACGCCCACCGCCAGCACCTGTAGGAACGTCAGCTTCTCAAGGAAGCCGAGCTGAGCGTTGCCCACGGCCAGCGCGAACACCAGTAGTCCGAACACGGCGTGCCACGGTACTAGCGACCGCCTCGTCGCCTCGCCGGCGCACGGGAAGAAGAATGTCGCCACCCCAACAACCCACTGCACCAAATTAACTAAGTAATATTATACTAATTACATATACGAGTTTTTTTTTTTACCAATAGCCCAATAAAAAAATAATTTAACTTTTTAAAATTACAAAAATAACGTTCAGTCGCGAGCTGATCTTCAGTCGCGCACCCAGTTCACAACTGAATAGTTGGTACGGCCATCTGCGTTGCTGGTAAAGGACCGCGACACATGGACTTTTACTCACCGACCCGACTAATGACGGAAACGATCAGTTTTTAAATGATACGATTACGACCAATTTCAATATTAATACTATCAGTATTGAACCTGATCGTGATATAAAATTGATTGTGGTCATACTAGTTGAAAGTCGGTCGTTTCAGTTCAAAACTGATCATTTTAGTCGTCAGCTGCGTCGGTGACTGAAAGTCTACACGGTGCGGTTCTTGGCCAGTAATACAGATGGGTCGTGTCACCTATTCAGTCGTGAACTGGACCCGCGATTGAAGATAGCTCGATTAAACGTCATTTTTATAATTTTAAAAAAATTGAGTTAATTTTTTAATTATATTTTTATTGAGTTATCCGTAAAAATAATTCGAATACTTATGATCGTCTTGCACGTAGGCACGAAATTAATTGGAGTCAGTTAAATACAGAACCTGAAGAGCATAGAGGGAGATGGTGCAGATGCCGATCCAGGAGTGGAGGGTGTAGAGATTGGGGATTGCGCTTTCTTTGTGAAACTTGAACACGGCGTACACGCCGATGATGCCGACGGCGAGGCCCACCGCGTGGAGCCCCAGGTGGATCTTCTTCTTGGTGTCTTTGCTCCATGGGAGCGACCTGTAGCTCAGTATTGCTGCAACCACAGATCCGTTCCATATCATTTCTGAATTCTGATAAAAAAAAAAAAGAAGAAAAAGTACTGATACATGCAACACTCGGTCGTTACCTTCTCCACCGATGACAATAACTCCGATCACCATGAGCACTGGGTGTACCTGGAATTCCAAGAAAACACAGACATACATGGAGTTATTGCGGATAAATGGAACAAAGTTAAGCAGAGCATGACATGGAAGGAGGGGTACGTTGAAGATGAGGGACTTGTTGTGGGAGTGGAGGGAGAGGCCGCCGCGGAAATGGATGCACCAGAGAAGCACCAGCACGGTTGCCGCGACGGCAAGGGCATGCGCCATGAACGTGCGCGGCTCAACCTTTGCACCATTCATCTCTATGGAGCTATGGTGGATGTAACTGAAAGGGCAAAAACCAAATACTAAAAGGACAGGGCGAGCAATGTGTGGAAGGGAAGGATTGATTTGGTTGTTTGATGGGAGCTAGTTCTAGTGCCCTGTGAGAAAAGCTAAGAGTGATATGTGGTTGTCTCCGGGCCTTACACTAGTATTATGTCAATCCAATATTCCTTTTGGTTCTCTCTCAGCTCATTATCTTCCGTCCATGGGCCTGACTTTTTCGTTCATTCATTCATTTGTACAACATTTTGCAACATGCTACTACTTGTATTATTATTATGCTTTATTTTCTTAAATTAAATTCATTCATGTGAGTCTAGTCACCATTTGCTGCTCTGGAACGCCCATGCATGCCACTCCAACTCCAAGGTGTCTGTGTATGTACCAAAGATAATACATAAATAAATATGTGTGTTTTGCCGAGAAGATTTCTCTTCCGGGAAATTGGCCCCATTTTCGTGGTGCGGGCATGCCAGTATACATAAGTATACAAATAAAGGAGTAGAGAATGCACAATCTTAGGAAACACTGTACTTTATTAATTCTGAAAAAATTACAAGTTACAAGTTTCTGAAAAGAATTACAAGTTACAAGTCCCTTTGGGATTTACAATTTCTCAATGCGCCAAAGGAAAGTACATCTTTGCTTCAGGAGATTGCATGGTTCATGGTTCCTCAGGTTTTTTGAAAAGCTTCTGGTTAATTACATCTGCAGAACAAGTCCACAGAAAACCTCTGATTAAGCTGTGTTGATGGTCGTCGTCTTCAAGCTTCAAAATTACTTTGCCCTTGAATGAATAAATGCAATGCGTATGCCCATGCATGCAAGTATGCAAATCCATAGCCTCGTCAGTCTATGGTGTTATCACAAGATGTGGCCTTCGCCTCGTCGGTGCCCGCCAGGGAGTTGTTCGGCCTCGTCGGTCGCGAACAAATGGATGCCTTCGCCTCATCAGTACCCGGCATGAATGGTGTCCGGCTTCATCAGTCACGGACAAAAAGCATGTTGCCTTTGCTTCATCAGTACCCAGCAACATGTAAATTATGAATGGATGACTTGTGATAACATTTTTGACTTCCTTAGCTTCAGGAAAAATACATTACATGATAGACAGCCCATTGGAATATCCATCAAGAACTTAGTAAAATTTCAACTTGATTACACAATTAGTCATTAGCCCTCATTCGACTATTTGGATGAGAGTTTTTCTGACTTATAATAGGTTTAAAACTTGAAGGAATAGTTTCTGGACAAATCATCGATTGCTCATCAAAATTTGAGATCGATCAGACCGTCGGATTAGAAACCATCTTCATTGCTTGTATGTCAAGCTGAAATTCAGCAAAACAGAGCTACTTGCAATGGTTTTGGTGATATTTTGAACATCTGATCAAAGTGAAACTTGGAGGAATAGTTTCAGTATGAACCTACTATTCTCCATAAAAAATTTGGGACCGATCGGACTTCTGGATGAGAAGTTATCATCGATCTTCTCCCAATAAGGCAAGCTGAAACAACTTCTGGACAGAGCCTCTCTTCTGGTCAAATTCGGCCTTAGAGATCTCTGATGGACATGAAATTTGGTGGAGAATTTTATCATAGAGTATTCTATTCACCATAAAAATTTAGAGTCGATCGGACTTCTGGATAAGAAGTTATCATCGAGCTACTCCCATGAGGGCAAGCTGAAATGACTTATGTACAGAGTCTCTCTTCTGGTCAAATTCGACCTTAGAGATCTCTGATGGACATGAAATTTGGTGGAGAAGTTTCTCATAGAGTCTTCTATTCACCATAAAAATTTGGGGTCGATCGGACTCCTAAATAAGAAGTTATCATCGATCTACTCCCATGAGGACAAGCTGAAACGACTTCCGGACAGAGTTTCTCTTCTGGTCAAATTCGACATTAGAGATCTCTGATGGACATGAAATTTGGTGGAGAAGTTTCTCATAGAGTCTTCTATTCACCATAAAAATTTGGGGTCGATCGGAGTTCTGGATGAGAAGTTACCATCGATCTTCTCCCATGAGGCTGCATCAGGATCAACGGGACCTGATGTCGTGTGATCAGATCGAAAGTAAACACTTTCAGATCTTTGATCGGTCGCATCAGGTGGGGTTTGATCTCTGATCAAAATATGAGTATGCAAGTTTTTGGACCGGATCAACGGGACCTGATGTCGTGTGATCAGACCGAAAGTAAACACTTTCAGATCTTTGATCGGTCGCATCAGGTGGGGCTTGATCTCTGATCAAAATATGAGTATGCAAGTTTTTGGACCGGATCAACGGGACCTGATGTCGTGTGATCAGATCGAAAGTAAACACTTTCAGATCTTTGATCAGTCGCATCAGGTGGGGCTTGATCTCTGATCAAAATATGAGTATGCAAGTTTTTGGACCGGATCAACGGGACCTGATGTCGTGTGATCAGATCGAAAGTAAACACTTTCAGATCTTTGATCGGTCGCATCAGGTGGGGCTTGATCTCTGATCAAAATATGAGTATGCAGGTTTTTGGACCGGATCAACGGGACCTGATGTCGTGTGATCAGATCGAAAGTAAACACTTTCAGATCTTTGATCGGTCGCATCAGGTGGGGCTTGATCTCTGATCAAAATATGAGTATGCAGGTTTTTTGGACCGGATCAACGGGACCTGATGTCGTGTGATCAGATCGAAAGTAAACACTTTCAGATCTTTGATCGGTCGCATCAGGTGGGGCTTGATCTCTGATCAAAATATGAGTATGCAGGTTTTTTGGACCGGATCAACGGACCTGATGTCGTGTGATCAGATCGAAAGTAAACGCTTTCAGATCTTTGATCGGTCGCATCAGGTGGGGCTTGATCTCTGATCAAAACATGAGTATGCATGTTTTTTAGATCGGATCAACGGGACCTGATGTCGTGTGATCAGATCGAAAGTAAACACTTTCAGATCTTTGATCGGTCGCATCAGGTGGGACTTGATCTCTGATCAAAATATGCATGATGCATGTTTATGCAGATAAATAAAACTCACCCATGGCCATCTACCCTGCAGCTCTGCCTATCTGTCTTTTTCCTCACGTGCCCGTCTTGCGTCTCTACCTCTGTCTTGCCTCTCCCTTGTCTGTGAAAAAAGGTTAGCATCCCCTCTCCAGGTTGGTTACAACCATCCAACAACCAGAGATTTTTAGGGGATTTGAATTCGAGTAGGAGATATAGTTTGTTATTTAAATAAAGAAAAGGATAAAGGGAGGGATTATCTCCTTTTTAAATTTGAATAAAAGATATATTTTGTTACAACAGGATAAAGAGAGAGATTATCTCTTTTTTAATTTGAAAAGGAGATATAATTTTGTTATTAGAGATAAATCCAACTCGAACTCGGTCTGCATGTCGGTTTGACCAGCGTTGACCAGGTTTGACCAGCGTTGATCAGGTTTGATCAGGTTTGACCAACGTTGACCAGGTTGACCATGTTTGACCAGCGTTGACCAGATTGACCAGGTTTGACCAATCCAGTTTTGACCATTTTTTGACCAGTGGAATTTTTGTCCTAGTTTTTGTCATCATTTTTTATAGTCCAAGTATATATATTTTATTTTAGCCCATTTGGCCATATGGGACTTTTCTAATGAATTTTATTACAAAAATTCATCAAACAAATACCCCTTGCCGAGTTGAGTTCGTGCGCGAAGCAGCTCAAACTTAACTTGGCGAAACCGACTATTATTTCTGAGTTGCGACACTTGAAACTAGTGTCGAGCAACGAAATCTGCATGTAATTAACTTACAAATGCTTTGGTCGAAGATGAGGCGATCGAAGAAACTGTGGTCGCTGATGCTGCTCGGTGTGACCAAAGAATTGTAGAAGAACTTTTCTCGATGATAGCCGGAGGTGGAAGCTATGCGACAATTAAAGTCTTGCAATTCTGCTGCATTCTTCTAGCTATCACAGAGCCAACCAGCGAGGGGAATTGACAGTTTTATCGCAAATGATCCACTGTCATTAGTCTTCCTAAATCATGGCGAAGGATCATGCCACAACTTAAGGCGTTTTATCAACCTTACTGCGTCCGTCTTGCAACTACGGAGCCAACCAGTAGAGTTGAAGGGTTTCACAGATCCACGTGAACCGCACTGGCACGCTTCACTGCTCTCATCTTCCTAAGTCATGGCGAAGAATCATGCGATAACCTAAGGCCTTTTATCAACTTCACTGCGTTCGTCTTGCCATCACGAATCCAACCAGTAAAGTTGAAGGGTTTCACAGATCCACGTGAACCGCACTGGCACGCTTCACTGCTCCCATCAATGGTCTCATTGCAACTTTTTGGTCAAGGCATCACATAACCATCTTCAGACCTAACTTTGGCAATGTTAACCTGCATATCAAAGAGAGGAAAACAACCTCTTTCTTTGAAGATTTGGGGTAAAATCTTCCCATAGAAAAGGTTAAAGAAAAGAATAACACATCTTTCCTTAGAATATTGGGGTAACACCTTCCCATTAAAAGAACAATAAAGAAAGGAATAACACATCTTTCTTTAGAATATTGGGGTAACACCTTCGCATAAAAAGAATATCAAAGAAAGGAAAGAAACATCTTTCTTTGGAATATTGGGGTAAAATCATCCAAGAAAGGAAAGCACATCTTTCTTTGGGATATTGAGGTAACACCTTCCCATTAAAAGAACATCAAATAAAGGAAAGATATATTGGGGTAAAATCATCCAAGAAAGGAAAGCACATCTTTCTTTGGGATATTGAGGTAACACCTTCCCATTAAAAGAACATCAAATAAAGGAAAGAAACATCTTTTTTGGAAATGTTGGGAAGAACCATTCAAAATATGAATCAACGAAGAAAGAAGAAAACATCTTTCTTTGGAACGTCGGGGCAAAACCTTCCAAAAAAGAATCAACAAACAAAGGAAAAAAAAAACATTTTTCTTTGGAAATTTAGGGTAAAACCTTCCCTCAATAAAGAAAGGAAAAAAACCATCTTTTCTTTTTAAAACATGGGGTAAAATCCTCCTAAAATAAAAAAAACAAAGAAAGAAAAATACATCTTTCTTTAAAACTTTAGGGAAAACCATCGCAAATTTTTTTGTTTTAACACGATTAAAGAAAGGAAAAGAGACATATTTCTTTAAAATATCGGGGCAAAACCTTCCTAAAATAGATTTTATTTTGAAATATCGGCTTTTCTTTAAACATCAAGCCATGGATATCATCCCGAGATAGAGCCTCTGAAGTATTCATTGTTCTGAAGACATCGAATGTCCATAATGAGCTTCATTTACAACTTCATTTGCTCGTGATGTGTGTATGTAGCATAATGCTTCAATAAAAGTCACCAAAGGCAGTAGAAACTTCTTCAAGTCTTTCTCTTCTGCTAGAGATCACCAAGACTTCACACACCTTGCACTGACTTCATCGAATCGGGAGTCATAGGTATGGCTAGTTTGCTTGAATGGCTGAAAGGTTTGTAGGGTGAAAGAATTGCTGGAATTTTGCCTTACTTTTGCCGAGGATGCATGGTGAATGGCTTTCCTCATTGCTTTATTAGAGGATTTCTTGAAGGTACTCCTTGAGATTTTCTTGGAAGCTTCTTTAAGGATTGCCCATTGAGGGTTGCTTCTGTACTTTTAGACTTTGATTGGTGCTTCTTTGCTTTGAGACTTCAAAATTAGCCAATCCACATCTTGCAGTGACTAAATAATCCTCGCAGGCTTGATTTTTTTTTTAAAAAGGACCCTTGTTAACGCCTCACAGGAGTGGCAAGTGGCTGCACATTGAACTACGACTTGTGCCGAGTCAAGTGGCCCTTTCTTGCTCTTCGTCTTATAGTTTCTCGAGGGGCTTGATGTCTCCATGGATCTGAAGAGAGGCATTGGATAGCAAAGTATGTGGTGAACTGGTTGCTTCAGATAGGACATGAATTAGCATCCCACTGCCCTTGGTTACACATACTTCACAATTGCATGTGCTTCGTGTGGAGGTCATTTCATTGCCAATAAAGTCAAGCTGATTCATTCTTTGTTCAGTACATGAATCCTTCAGCCGCAAAACCAAGGGTGATTGACTTGACGAAAGCTAAGAAAGCCTTTTATTGTTGGGTATTGCCACCCGTAAAAGAAAACTTTTTTAAAAAAAGTTTTTTTTTTTTGAAGAGGAAGAGAAAAAAAAATTTAACACAAAAAGAACTTAATCAAAAAGCAAAAGGGGTGAAAGAAAGAGAAGAGGGGTGAGGAGATCATGCCAAAGACACAATCATGCAAAGTACTTCTTCAGGAACCTGCCATTGATGGGAGGCATTGGGCGGTTCCCCTGTTGATCAATGAGTTGGTATGCACCACCAACATATACTATATATTTTTGTCAGTAAATTTACTGGCCATATAATATAAATTTAATGGATGTGAACAAGATGTGGGAGCGCAGTGAAGAAGAAGAAGAGACGGATGGTGCGGATATCGATCAGTAATAATAAAATATTTCAAATATTTTCTATCGTTATGGAATAAAACGACGTTAAATTCTTTTAAACAGAGGATAACCGCTATCTCTATCCAACGGTTGTACTTTATTTCTAATAAGTTGATTAGACGGTTTCTAGACTGAGTATAGAATAATTATTTTAGGGGTGGATGTAGAATAGTGTATATATATATATATATATAGACACACACATGCATGCAAGATCTCACCTTGGAATATGGGTGCATAAATGCAACCTTCTATATGTTTGTACTACTCACTGTGACTGTATTAATTAGCCAATTAGTCTTCCTTCCATGCATCACTTTGCTTCAAAGCAAAACATCAAAAATTCCGATGTCAATGCCCTACAGCCAATGAGCCAACTGTACAGCTGCCATTGCCACGAAAACTAAGCAAGCAAGATATAATATATTGTTTGTGTTAGTTTTCTCGTGCCTAGCCTGGCAGCCTGGCTCCAAACGGTGTCTCATCTGGCATTGCACCCGTCTTCCATAGGCATGCTTCCTCTTCACCTTCTGCTAAAAGAAGTCGCCAATCTTTTAGTTTGTTTCTTAAAAATTCAATTTTTTTTTCTTTTCTTTTCCCAATTGGCAATGAAATGGCAATAATCTTTAAGATTTGCTAAGTGCTCCCTTATCTTATTCTTTGTTCTTTTTTTAGTTGCTTTCTTCACTACATCTTTACATTCAGTATGGATTAATATCCTATCGGTCCTTTAAGAACAGGGTACAAGTTCAAATCAAAATAATTGAAAATTTTGATATTTCATGCGATAGTTAATCATCTCTAATTTCTCTTACATATCAGTCTAAAAATTGAAGGCCCAATTACATCTAATATATTTGATGGTCTCGCTAATTTCACACTAATTTCACATGTAAGTTAATATCATATCTTCGAAGAAAATTTCTTTTGTGAAGGCTCTTCATATGGAACCCAACTAATGCCATCCAATCATGATCTACACCATTATCAAACAGTTCTTACTTAAATTTTCAAGTGTAAGGTGCTTCCATAGAAGGTAGCTTTGTTGGAAACAACGTCTTCCATTGGATTCAATAGATAACTGCATGTTCATGCCGATTTTAAAAAGGACAAATTATTGTTGGAAACAACATGTCAATATGTCTTCCATTGGGTTCAAGAGATTACTGCATGTTCATGCTGATTTTAAAAAGACAAATTATCATTTTTACAATTTGTTATTGCTGGAGCTACTCGTCTTGACTATATCTCTAAAATGAGTTGTAAATATTTTTTTTTCTCATCATACATACTTATTTAGTAACATAAGACAATTCCATATATATGAGATATGTATTTGATGGTTCACTACATTTTTTTATTTATATTGTTTATAACTATATATTTATACATGCCAAAAAAAAAAGACTTCAATAACATGTTTTAAAGAAAAAGTTCACAAAGTTTAAAAAAATTAACGATGACTTGACGAGGAGTTGACCTAGATATGGGTGTGGGTGAAGCGTAGAATATTTGTTTAATTTGTGCTTACAAACAAGCGTTGAATTTGCAATTAATTAACCTAGCGAAGTAGTCGTAAGCACGTTAGCCATGACAAAAATAAATTAAAAAAAAAACTCGTCCGAAGTAGGCACAACATCGGCTACTAGGAGCATGCGTATATATAATCATCTCATCATCTATTCAGGCTTGGTCTCCCCTCCAAACTCTATTAATCCATCCGATCGACGTCGTCAAGAAGAGGAGATCCATGACGAGTTGCTTCTTCTTCTCCTCCGGTGCAGGTGCAACCGACGACGAGGAGGAGGGCGCCGTCAGGGTGCCGCCGACAGACAAGAACGCCTCGCCGGTGAAACGAACGACGTCGGCGAAGACGTCGCTCTTGTTTCCGTCGAGGGGAGCCGGCTTCGTCATCGCTGGGCTTGTCTTCCTGGCGCTGCTCGTTGGCCCCAGATGGATCGACCTTGACACTGCTGTAAGTACGTTCCACTTCTGATTTAATTTGGTTGCTATACATATACGTATACGTATATACATCTCTTAATTTGCTCTTGATCTTTATCGAGTATAACATGATTTGATCGATTTGAGGAGTACTAGAGGAGTATGTTTACACTGTATAATCGCGATGAACAAATTAATTAGGTAATTAGGCTCAAGAAAAAAAAAACCAGCATAAGAGTTTCGAAAGAAATTAAAACATGAATTAAAACTAGATAGATTGAGTTAGAAATTAATTAAATGCATGAATCATATCACTGGATCCGGAGTAATTAATCCTTATCCTCGACCGCTTAGGTACTTTGCAACTCATGCTCTGGGATTTTTTCAACAACAAAAAAGCAAAGAAATATACTAATGCTCATGCTTCTTAGGCTAGCAATAGCATGCATGGTTATATTTTTGTTTAATTAATTGTCGCTCTTTTCATTTAGTTTTTTCCCGTTTCTTACATGTAGTGCTAATATTTGGAGATTGTTGTAGGTGATCTTTTTTTTTTTACTTGTTGCCTTTTTTTTAATATTTTAAAAACGCAGTGAACTTATTTTGCTCGGGTGTTTTTAATTTTTCAATTCTACATAACAAGAGTATTGTCTCTTTTTTTTAAAAAAAAAGGGCTTTGAAGAACATCAATGTAGCAATTAAAAGATATAAATTTTATGATGTTTATAAGTTGAAGCTCTTGGTTTTTTTGGTAAATTTCAATTAGGTCAAACAGTCTTTTAGTGTCTATCTGTGTTAGAGACAACTTCAAAGAAAACATCAAGTTATAAGATTTATGCAATTGCCTTATTAGCTTCAAAAAAGAAAAAGGAAAACTACATATATTAATTATCTAGAACTTTGTATATAGTATATACATCAGATGAGTTAAACCACTGGTTTCTCAAATTAAGAACACTCTAGGAGTAAAATTCAGTCACGGGGCTAATTGACGTCATATTACTCGTCGTGTCAAGCAGGTTGTTTTTGTTATTGGCTGCAAATTTCCACCAAATTTAGGGCTCAAATTCAACATTATAACGCCCAACCTGGCCTGTAGAAATTTGACACATCCCTTGTTTTTGACTTGTGAGTCAAGCACGATGTGCTCACACTTGAGATTGACGGTGACATGCATATATTATTATTAATAATAATTGTTCATATTTGTTTCAGTCAAACACTGGAAATCAAATGACACTCATCTAGAGGTGTCTCATTCCACAAAATAATTTATATGGAATTGATTTCATGTGAAGATTAGATCTTAATTATTGGATCGGTCAATATGATGATAGTTGAGGATCTATTTTTTACTACGATAATTTGGTTTATGAGATATATTGATCTAATAATTGAAGATTGATCGAGATCTCGGCACGAGCACGGTTCATATAAATATTTTAGCACACATATTCTTAGGGAGGAAGGCATCACATCAGCATTGGACCAGGAAGGTTTTCTTATTTGATTTTGCATACTTAGGTGGCGATCGGCTCCATGGTCAACTACTTTGTTAGGTCAAGACAGTTACATATACGCCCATGGAAAAAACTAACAGATTGATAACGACAGCTTAATTCTCCATAATAAAAAACATAGAGGGAGTAGCAAGTTTCTTGGCGTATAGATATATATAGAGTAGTAGCTACTAATTAACTTGAGTTTGGTATAATAATTAATGTGTTCTTCACAGTCATTTATCCTAGGCAACAGTGGCATCATCAGCACATGGAGACACCACGCACGGCGGCCTCACCATGCCCGCTCGGCGACCCCTCTCGTGCATATATCTCTCTCCTGCAACGACACCTCGCCGCCGTCGGTTTGCCATGCAAGAACGTCATCGCCTTCTCCGTCGCCATCGTCGTCGGCATCGACATCCCCCAGCCTTGCACCACAACCGCCACCGTCGTGCCCGGAGTACTTCAGATATATACACTCGGACCTGGAGCCATGGAGCGCCACGGGGATCACCAGGGAAGCGGTGGAGCGCGCCAAGCCGCTCGCTGACTTCCGGCTTGTCGTGCTTGACGGCCGTGCGTACGTCGAGACGTACCGGCGGTCGTTCCAGACGCGGGACATATTCACGCAGTGGGGCATCGTGCAGCTGCTCAACAGGTACCCGGGGCGGTTGCCGGACCTTGACCTCATGTTCAACTGCGGCGACATGCCCGTCGTGCGAGCTGCGGACTACCCGTCGCTGTCTGCAGCGCCGCCACTGTTCCGGTACTGCAAGGACAAGTCCACCGTTGACATCCTGTTCCCGGACTGGTCCTTCTGGGGTTGGTAATTAGTTAACGTTTTCTTTTTCTCAATACAAATCAGCCTAATTAATTGTGCAGAAACATCAACGTATATAGATGTAGTTAGAAAACAACATGTAATTATAAATTTCAGGCCGGAGGTGAACATAAGACCATGGGAGCCGCTAATGGAGGAGATGAAGCGTGAGAACGAGCGTGTGAAGTGGGAGGAGAGGGAGCCCTACGCGTACTGGAAGGGCAACCCGGACGTGTCTGCCACGCGCCAGGATCTCCTCAAGTGCAACCGCTCCAATGGACGTGAATGGAACGTTCGAGCCTTCAAGCAGGTTAACTATTTAACTAGCTAAATAAAAACTAATTAATTAATAGCATGCTACTAAACTAAACTATCATATATGATATATGTTGTAGGATTGGGAGCAAGCCAATCGAAACGGTTTCAAAGAATCCAATTTGGCAAAACAATGTTTATATAGGTACAAGATATATGTGGAGGGAAGGGCATGGTCAGTGAGCGAGAAGTATATCTTGGCATGCGACTCGCCGATGCTTCTCGTGTCAACACCGTACGAAGATTTTTTCTCTAGAGGACTTGTCGCCGGCAAGCACTACTGGCCAATCAACCCCGGCCAAAAGTGTAAGTCTATCAAGTTCGCTGTCGATTGGGGCAATAAACACCATAGACATGCAAAGTTGATGGGAGAGGAAGGCAACGAGTTCACCAAGGAGGATCTAAGCATGGACTATGTCTACGACTACATGTTGCACGTGCTCATTGAGTACTCCAAACTGCTGCGGTACAAGCCGACTGTGCCGGAGAAGGCGGTGGAGTATTGCTTGGAGTCAATAGCGTGCCCAATGAAGGGCAGGGACATGACATTCATGATGGAGTCAATGGAGAAATACGTGGCTGACTATGACCCCTGTGTATTGCCGCCACCGTTCACCGGTGAGGAGGTGAATAAGATGGAAAAGAGGGAGGAGGAGGTGAGGAGGAAGGTTGAGAAGATGCAAAGGTGATGGATGCATGGATGAGAAAGAAGATTACTCCATAAAGATTAGTTGCAAACTCATTAAACTTGCATTTCTTGATGAATGTGGTGGTAAATTAATTAATGCAAAGCGGCGGTTAATGCACACGAACATATATATGCTAATTTAGCATGTAATAATAATAAAAAAAAATTAAATTGTCCAAGGCTCGCGTACTATAAGATAGGAGTAAGTTGGATCTGTGTCACATTGGACGGGTGAAGACCTTTCCTCACAAGAATGAGCAAAATTAAGTCCACGAAGCAAAGCGTCGTGTCAAACAAACAAACTAGTACTCCAATCCTCCCACGGAAAGCCACATTTAATTAGGCTCACTCCACCAAATTAATGGAGAACAAATCAATGATCACGATCACGCCTTAATTTAATTCAGATTCATCATTGTTCCAGCTCGATTCGCCTCTTATCTGTTAGTATTTTAGTTAATTGGGTTGGATCATTTAAGCAGCCGCGAATCAGAGTGCTGCTCAGCAGTTTTCAGAGATCAATCTCAATTTCTTGTATTCACCATTGAATCAAGATGTTCTGTATCGATCAAATGACAGAAGTTCTGGCCACATGTGTCCGTCGCAGTCTCCCTACTTTACTACGATGCCAATTCACTGTGATTAAACCCATATTTTAAATAACGATTACCACGATCTCGCCCCAGAGAAAATAGAGGCTAATCCTAATTTCATATTTTATATTCATAATTATTTGTATTTTAGTATTATTTATGATTGTTATTTTGATTCAAGTGATTATATGTGAGCATATTTTTTAAACAATTAAATCACATTATTAGTATTGAAGAATATAGATATGCACATTAGAGAAAATAGTACAACCACATTTATATCTAACAAATTTTATGTACATTATACATACAAGAATGTTATTGGAATTTTTTGTACGGATATTCTAGAATAAAAAAACAATTTTAAAAATAACGTGTATTAAAAGATAATTGCAAAAATGACTTCAGTCGCCATCCAGGATGGCGACTTACCGAAAAAAGGCAGCGGAGGGGACATCAGTCGCCATCCCGTATGGCGACTGCGGGATTACCATCAGTCGCCATCTGGGATGGCAACTGATGGGGCTATATAGCGCGGCCGTGGCGATTGGAGTTGTAAACGCAAAAAAAAATTCGTTCAGATCGGCAGAGAGGAAAAAGAGAGGAGAGGGGAGAAGGAGAGGGGAAAAAAGAAGAAAAGAAGAAAAGGAGAAGAGGAGGGGGAGGAGGAGAAGAAGAAGAAGAAGAAGAAGAAGAGAGGAGAAGAAAGAGGAGAAGAAGAAGAGAGGAGAAGAAGGAGGAGAAGAAAGAAGAAAGGTAAATTTTTGTGATAATTAGTTTAGAATGTAGATTTGTTTTAGGGGTTTATATATTTATTTTAGGAATTTGTAGATCTGTTTTAGGAATTTGTAGATCTGTTTTAGAAATTTTTAGATCTACTTTAAAAATGTGTAGATCTATTTTAGAAATATGTAGATCTGTTATGTAGATGTGTTGTATTTGTAGATATGTTTTAAAAATGTGTAGATCTGTTATGTAGATGTGTTGTATTTGTAGATCTGTTTTAGAAATTTGTAGATCTGTTTTCAAAATGTGTAGATCTGTTTTAGAAATGTGTAGATCTGTTACGGTTTATTCGTAGAAAATGTGCAGAAATATATATTTGATTTGTGCCGTACTTAAATATGTTCGGCATGTATGTATAAGTTTGAAGACAGTGACATTTGAATATAGCTTTGTCACATATATTTGATATGTGAGATGATAATATAGGAATTGTAGATTAGATGTGATGCAATGTCGTTAATGCAATGTATTTCGATTAGTTGAGATGTTAAAAAATAAGTCGCACATGTCTTAAGGATGAGTATAGAGTAATGTGTAAAATATATTGGAGATATGATAGCTGATATTTGTAATACTTATGTTGTAGACAATGTCGGAAACAAGAGTAGTCTATATTTTCCACGGGGAACAAATCATTAGAAATGGACCATCTGGAGATGACCTAAGTGGCTGTCACCGTGTAGACATGGAATTGAATGATCTCAGTGTTCTTAATTTTGAAGACCTTAAGATCCGAGTCATGGACATCCTAAATATTGACCCATGTTTACACAAAATTGTCATAGAAGCGCTGGTGCCTATTGGTTTGACATCTTGTTGGAAATTGTGTAAACTTAGAGGCGATAGATCATGGGGCTCTCTTGTTAGGAGGGTGATAAATCCCAATCATGGGCCAAATGACTGCATACTGTATGTGACAAAGCTAGACAATGTACCAGAACCGGCAGCAGAACTTGTACTCGAACCATTAATTGGAGGACAACATACGAACATTGATCCAACCATGACCCATAATTCTGCGGATATGCCCAACGCAGAATTCATGGGCGGGTATTTCTGGCCTGGGGATGAGGCTTACGCCGACGAAGGTGAAGACGAGGGTCTGGAAGTTTCAGGTAGCGAAGGGTCGGAGGTGGACGCAGACTATGCGGATTCCTCTAGTGAAGAAGACTATTGTGGAATGGGACCTCCACAACAATGGCTAGATCCTAGTGGATTTGAGCATGCGCGAATCCACGACGATCGCAGTTCGGAGCGGGCAGGGAATGAGCACAGATTAACATTGGGACAACATTTTCGAAGCAAGGAGGAGGCTAAGCAAGCCGTGGCGATGTGGTCCGTGACACTGCGTCGGTCTTTCAAGGTTGACAGAACAAATCCGCGACTGTACGCAGTGAAGTGCAAGGTGGAAGGATGTCGATTTTATGTTCGTATTGCTCGGTACAGGGACAATGAACACTTCATTGTTTCCAGGATCACCGAACATGACTGTTCGGTGACAGAAGTATCACAGAGTCATAGGAATATGTCCTCCGCATTTGTGGCACGTGTAATTTTGTCGAACCTTCATGCAAATCTTGATATGCCACCAAAACAAATTGCTAGCCAGATCAATGACACATTTGGGTACGTCATTCAATATGGGAAGGCATGGAGAGCCAAGCAACTTGGTTTTGAGATGTTATTTGGATCTTTCTATTATTCGTATAACTATGTGCCCAGATTGATCCAACAAATCGTTGACACCAACCCTGGCACTGTGATGGATATGATCCATAGCCCAGTTGTCGGCAGAAATGGTGAGATAGTTTCTGGAGCTGAGTACATGGAGCGTATATTCTGGTCATTTGGTCAAGTAATCTCTGTGTTCAAGTACATGCGGCCAATACTTTGCGTGGATGGTACATTTCTAACTGGGAAGTACAAGGGAACTCTGATGACAGCAGTTGCTGCAGATGCAAACAACCAGCTACTTCCCATGGCGTACGTCTTAGTGGAAGGAGAGAGTACAGACAGCTGGGTATGGTTCCTTGCAAACCTAAAACAAACAGTCGTGAAAGACAGACGGAATGTATGTATAATCCATGATAGACACAAGGGTCTGTTAAGTGTCATTGAGTTCATGTTGTCCACTGAGAACCCGCAGTACAGCTGGAATGACTTGATCAGTCGGTGGTGTAAACGACACCTTGCGGCGAACTTCTTCACACACTACAAGAGCGCACGGCTTATGAAGAAGTTCAAGCGGTTGTGTGATCAGAACCAAAGCCATAAGTTCCAAAAACTTTGGGACGAGTTAGAACAAGAAACTTCAGATCTAGGTAAATCCCAAAGGTCAGAGGCAAGCAGTTCACAACATCCAGAAGATGAAGAAAATGTCGTGGAGACTACAGATGTGCCGAGACGACGCACCCGAAGATCAAGGCCAAAGAAATTTAGTGAATGGATCAGTGACAAAGCTCCTGAGAAGTGGTCTCTATTGCACGATGAGGGAGGTGCCAGATATGGCGTAATGACAACTAACATGGCGGAGGTATACAATTTTGTGTTGAGGGGGGTGCGAGGTCTGCCGCTCACTGGAATTGTGAAATTTACATGGCATCGCACGGCCAAATACTTCTACGAGAGAGGTACAGCTGCAAGAGCATTGCTTCGGGTCACATCACCAAAATTTCCTCATGAAGTACAAAGGTACTTAGAAATGAAAGCCGCGGCCACTCAGAAACACTCAGTCGAGTGCATTCCTAACAGCAGAAGGCAAAGTTGGGTCGTTTATCTGCGCAGTAAGAACGTGGGGGGGGGGATACATGCGACAAATCAAGAGGCAAGGAGTGACATTTGAAGACGGTGTCAAGTGCACTTGTAACAAGCCAACTCTATTGCATAAACCGTGCTCTCATGTGATGGCCGCGTGTGCGCACGACAACAAGTCGAGCGAGATGTACCTGTCAGTTTACTATGGTTCACGGTACCTTGCCGAGACATGGACTGCAGACTTTGAGATTTGGGGGACTCAGCAGCACTACAGAGATCGGTCGTGTAGGGCAGGCGAGATCCGATATGTTCCACCACCGCACTTGGAGCGGAAAGGCCCTGGACGACGGCGGAAAATGCGAATTGGCAATGACATGGACAACGCAGAACGCGATGAGCTACGAAAGTGTGCCGTTTGCCGACAGCCTGGCCACACGAGGAGGACATGTCCTGATGCATCCGGACCTAATCGAACATGACTCAGTAATGTTGTGCAACACTTATTCGTTCCTCTTGTGTATTTGATGATGTACTAACCTAATGTTCTTGTTTGCAGGCATGGCTCACCCTCGTCCACAGTTTCCTGAGTTACTCGATCACTACTACGACGATCGTCATCGGTCTCGAGCGGTGCGATCCGGAGAGGAGCTTCAGCCATTCCGCCTGCGATCGTCCGGCACGTCTTGGCCTCTCGACGGGAGATACATCGCACGACTGAGGGCGGCGGGGCTGCTTCCTTTTAGCAGGATGATCACCAGACTGGAGACTTTCAGGCACGACCGATCACTCGTCTCTGCTCTGGTGGACAGGTGGAGACCCGAGACGCACACATTTCACTTCCGGTGGGGGGAGATGACCATTACCCTGGAGGATGTGGCCATGTTGTTCGGACTCCCGATTCGCGGGCAGGCCTGGGTACCACCACCCACTCCTGCCGGATGGGACGGGATGCTCGCCGAGAGGTTCCATCCACTACCTCTGGGCCAGGAGCCCTTCCACCACAACGTCGGAGTTCCTGCGACTTGGCTTGTTCACTTCAGGACGTGCCCAGCAGATGCAGATGAGTGGACTGTGAGCCGACACTTCGAGGCGTATTTGCTGCACTTGTTCGGGAGCTTCATGTTCACTGGTATGCTTAAACATGTTATAGGCACAGCTATTTCCATTCTGTTGTTGAATTTAATTCCTATTTTTTTGCTTTTCTACAGGCACTCACGGCGACACAGTGGATCGTTGGCTTGTTCCACTGGCGCAGATGCTCGCGGACACGCCGATCGATCAGATCCCGCGCATCAGCTGGGGGTCAGCGGTTCTCTGTGCGACATATCGAGGGTTGTGCGACACCTGCGTTCGGCGTGCCCGGGCGGCGAACATGGCCGGATCTCCTCTACTTCTTTTCCTTTGGTCGTATGAGCACATACCTGTCGGACGACCGCTCATCACCAACAGGTGTTGCACCTTGTTGCATCTAGGCCGTCATGCCTAACTCTAATTTTGATGTTTAATGAAAACAAAGTGTTCTGGACTAATCGTGCTTTTCAGATTGATTGATACAGGGATCAGTTGGGAAGAAATACAAGATGATCAAGATGTACTCGACTTAAAGTGAAGCACAAGATGCAGAAGAGCAAAATGACAAGACGCAAATCATGAAGATGCGAAAGACCTCAGGTATTTCGAGTTTTTATTTTACCGATCTTGGCGTTTGGAGATGATCGGTTAGGAAAATTCTTTTCTAGCTTTAACCGTACTATAAAGAGGGGTGGCGAAAGTCCTCTTTTTATCTCCAACACAAACCGAGAAATTTAGGTCATTGCATTGCATCTTTTTGGTTGGATTTGGTTTGAACTTAATTTGAAAATCTGGATTTTCAGTTCAGTTTCTGACAGTAGAAGAGTTTTTCGATTTTCTAGAAAGATCTAGGAAGATCTGGCTTTTGCTTCTGTTGACAAAAATGTAGGCCTTGAAATTATCTTTCCAACGAGCTATTAAACACCTCTTTTAGTTTTCTGGATTTAAAGTTATCTCTATTTTTGTTCATGCTGACTGTCAGTTTGTTGAAGTGACTGTCAGTTTGAATGTCAGTTTGTTTAAACTGACAATTGTCCAGAGAGTGTGTTTTTTGTGCTCAAAATTTTTGTACTAAACTGACTGTCAGTTGGGGTTTCGACCACAGAGATTTTAACTGAGTTTCTATTTGATTTTGGTCGTGACTGTGATCGAACTGACTGTCAGTTTGTGTAACTGACTGTCAGTTGTGGGTTTCAGCTTTCCTTTTTCGACCACGAACGGCTTGCAAAGTTTTCGTCCGTAAATTTTGTCGGCCGTTGTGCACTAAACTGACTGTCAGTTTGGGTTGCTGATTTTCAGCCCTAGCTCCAACGGTTCATTTGCTTCTTGAAGCTATAAATAGGGGCTTTGGGCATGTGTTTTCAACAACAAGCAACAGCATTTCATATACACTATTGAGCATTAGTTTCTTATATAAAATCTTGATCTTTTGATCAAGTCGAGTGCTTTTCGATCCACCGAGAGTTTCAGTTCTTTTGCATTTGCATTGACTTAGCTTCTCGGTGAGTGTTTGGAGGTCTAGAGAAGACCTCGCTGCCTGTTACTCTTGGTGAGCGCCCTCACCTAGACGGTTCGGAGGCGTGGCCGTTGATCTCTCCGTTCGGAGATTGTCGGAGAGGCTCGGCAAGTGTGTACAAGGCATCGGTGCTCGCCTTTCCGGAGTGGACAATGAGCAACCACTAGTGATAATATCCTTTGTGGATATTGAGGCAAGACTCAAGTGATTTGAGTACTTCAACGAGGATTAGTGGAGACTGGACGAGTCTCCAATACCTCGGTAAAAATCGTGGTGTTCGTTCTCTTTTCTCCTTACTTATTTTATTTGTCTTAATTTGCTTTAAGTTTTAAAGTTTTTAAAAGCCTCCTATTCACCCCCCCTCTAGTCGGCATCCTTGATCCAACACACCTCACGTCGACTTCTCATCGCGTGGTGGTGTACGGATCTCTGAGGGTCCCCGAGCGCCGCCTTCCACACACACTTCCGATTCTGGTTTGGGCTTCGACGTCACGTTCGACTCAGACGACGAGTACATCGCTATGTCTGAGCAGACGGTGCCTATCTCGTCGGCTAATCCGCTTCGGTCTCCTACTAGGCACCCACCATACATTCCTCGTCAGTCGGTTCGTGCCGACCCCCAGGTGGTCCGCGACCCATCGTATGCTCAGTATGCCGATATGTTGCAGATGAGAGACGACGCCGATCAGAGCCAACATCAGTTGGCATCTTCGCAGCTTGGTGAGGCACCTCCACCATCGCAGGACCCGATGGACGCTCCTGATACAGGCCTCGGTCAGCCGAGTGCTCAGCCTCCCGGTCGACAGCCCTCGCAGAGGACAGTGCATCCGCGCAGCACCTATTCGCCATCGCCGTTTCAGCGCGACCGGACGCATCGTCCGAAGAGGGGCCGACAGTAGTTTTTTTTTATGTTCTCCCTTTATGGAACATGATATCCATGGTTGTATTATTTTTGATTATATTAGTATTCTCATGTTTTCACTATTTTTTTATGTTCATTTTAGTTTTTGCGAACATAATACTCGACAGATTGAACCAACCACGAAATATACTGATCAATCAACGTGGCCAACCATGGGTCTTTTCCTCCTTAGTTTGTCAGCCAGTCGACTATGAAACGATCATTTTAAAAAAAAACACAAATTTCAATGTTAATTTTAAAAACAAACACAAATTTGAAAGTTATTTTAAAAAAAACACAAATTTCAATGTTAATTTTAAATAAAACACAAATTCGAATATTAATTTTAAACAAAACACAAATTTGAATGTTAATTTTAAACAAAACACAAATTTGAATGTTATTTTTAAACAGAACACAAATTTGAAAGTTATTTTAAAAAAAACACAAATTTGACTGTTAATTTTAAACAAAACACAAATTTGAAAGTTATTTTAAACAAAACACAAATTTGAATGTTATTTTTAAACAGAACACAAATTTGAATGTTAATTTTTAAAAAAACACAAATTTGAATGTTAATTTTAAACAAAACACAAATTTTAATGTTATTTTTAAACAAAACACAAATTTTAATGTTATTTTTAAAAAAAACACAAATTTTAATGTTATTTTCAAAAAAACCACAATTTTGAATGTTTTTTTAAAAAAATACAATTTTTAATGTTAGTTTTAAAAGAAACACAATTATGAATACTATTTTCTAAAAAAAAAACTTTTTTTTTGAACCAGGGGCTTCAGTCGCCATCCTGGTTGGCGACTGAAGGTGGCGACTGATGATGTGGCCATCAGTCGCCAACCAGGATGGCGACTGAATCCCAAATGCCATAAGTCGCCATCTGGGATGGCGACTGAAGTCATTTTGTACTTTTTTTTTATTAAACGTTATTTTTAAAATTGTTTTTTTATTCTAGGATATCCGTACAAAAAATTCATGTTATTGTCACAAGAATACAATACTTCTTTGTACTTGAGAAAAAAATATAATTTAATTCCATCCGAATTCACCCTATTTTTTAAGCATTAAGACACCAATAATCATATTTGAATTTGTGAATCACAAATCAACATATAAAACATAAACTTAGAGTTTATTTTGTTATTATTGGGACTAATTATGCATGAGAGAATCCACGTTCACATCACTAGGGAATATTATGAATAAGATTTAGAGTTTACGTGATATTTAATATATGTAAGAACTAAATTTAATTAAATATAAGCATAATTAATATAGAAGAAAAAAATACAAACAAAAGTGATCATGTACAGAAAATTCAAAAACAACTAACTCATGTAGCTTAGTGAAAAATTATATGATTATCGTGGTTACACAAATAGCGGTTCCATACAGTGGTTATAGCTGTATTTATGAAGTTTTTATTCAAGTACATAACATAGAAAAAAATTATTGCAAAACTATAATGAACTATTTAAAATATTGGATTAGACTAATCACTCACTCTTATCTATTTATTTAATAACCCACTCGTGCAACCACCATAAATAATGGTAGTAGTAATTTGTTCTGTAGTGAACTTAAATAAAAGAAAACAAAAATATCATGAGACATGTAACAAAAGTTGGCGTTTGGACACTCTTAGATGCATCATCAGACTTGTAATTAATCAGATGATTGCAAATACGTAAGATACAGGTCAAATGACCTGTTTGGAGCCCGGCTACCAGCTCAGCTCAGCCCCTTTCCAGGAGTAAGTTCATTATCAAACCAATCATATGTTATACAACTCGGGCACGTTGAGTCATTATCCTTTCGTTTCTAACCATTGTATCGGCTTGTGTGTTTCATCTAAGCCATCCTCGTTTATCCAATTGTTTCCCCACATTCGATCAAAATGAGTTTCTTTTATTTGACCAGTGAAAAATCGACTAGACGCTTTGTTTTCATACCATCGACCAATTTACAATATTCGATCACAACCCATGACAAGGTGATTTGATCAGAAAACTAAAACGTGACTATCATAAACAACTCAAAATCTATGTTTTGACCAGTTAACACATTCGGCTAAAACCAAACAAACTGATTTGACTTAAAAACAAAAAAAGACCAAAAAAATACTTTTATGTCCAAATCAATTGACTAGAAATTTCACATATGCGATCATTGTTTTTTACTGCTTCGACCAATTTTATATTTACTGACGGGCCCAACCTTACGACCACCATGACCACACTGATTCGTGCTGTCAAGTTTTTTGCAATATTTGACTATAAGTCATGATTGCTGATTCGATCAAAAGAAATTTGACTAGTGGGAAAATCGACCATGGGAAAATGCGACCATAAAATAAGTTACTTTTTGGGGAAAAATTTATAGACCAGATATATATGACCAAAATTTTTCACTGCCGAAACTTCTTAATCGACCAAACACATTGTTTCTATTGTCTAGATGTTTCTCGCATAGGTTTTTTGTTTTTTCAGATGGTCGTATTTTTTTTGGTTGAATCAATTGGCTGATTTTGGGCGAAATAGTAATTTTTTAGTCGAACCAGCAAACTTGGTTAGGACTAATTTTTTATGTGGGAAACATCTCGTGCACAGTTTTTCATACTCCGTTCTATTCGTCATCATCTAGTTGAAAGATGGTCATACCAACACAACTCTTGGTGGTAATCTCCCAGTTTAATAATTTACTCCTCTGCTGCTGGTGCCAAGATTTATGTTGATCAAAATGTATGGCTGAAATTTTTGCTGCCATGAGTACAAAAAACAAACTGTCATTGTGATTACGACAAGTAAAACCGCTATTTCGGCCTGTAATAATTCGAGTGGACTTGCCATTCGACTATCATAAAAAAAAGAACTGGTCATACTAGCAAAAGTTTTGTTCTGATCGTAGTGTTGTAGTTTAAAACTGATAGCACCTGACTACCAGTACAAGAGCTGTTTTGGTCGTGGTCGTCCAGCTGAAAAGTGGTCGTAGTCATACAGTTTAATAACATCAACAAACATAACTAATTTGTAAATATAATATTTTATCATCTACAAATTAATTTTTTTAATAGTTGCGGCAACACGTGGAGCCCACCTAATATATATATATATATATATACATGCAAACAGCTAGTAAGTGCAAGTACAAAATGAGCACAGAATTTTCTTCATTTTGCTAGTCTTTGTAAGATTATTCTTTTGGAAAAACAATACCTATAATAAAAGTTAATCAAGATGACTAAAGTTGTTGTAAAAAGTGAAAATTGAAATATCTAATTTGGCAGCACATGGTTCAGCTGTAGCCAATGTCACGTGCCTATTCCAAAATTAGTCAAACATCAAAAATTAACATGGAAAATATTAAGAAAAACTAGACACCAAAACAAAGAAACTTGAACCAACCCAAAACTTTTATAAATAATATATATTATCTGCAAGAAAATTTGTAACTAATAACATGATCTAATTTGAATAATTTGAAAATATTGTAACAAATAACCTTACACCTCAAAGCATAAGACTAGTATAAAGAAACAAAAATGGACTAGCATGAGCTGTTGAGCTGATGGACCAACCGCTTACCCTTTTCGCAGACACAATTCTATCATCTCTTCTCACTATGTATTATTAAAGCTCTTAATTCCAGCTTATCTCCGCTATAAATATTAGTTTTAGCAGCAGGGAAGCCAAAACCCCAACTCCCACCGGAGGCGACAGAGATCAAATCAAATCCAAATCCACGCGTCTCCTCTCCTCTTCGCCTACGTACGTCATCTCTGCCTCGCTTCCATTCGGCTGCTCAGATCCGAAGGGTTTTACTCTTTTTTTTTTTTGGTTGCAGGCCCTTCGGATCGAAATGGGCGCGCATTTTACCAAGTTGATCTACCGCTGCTGCTGCTGCAGATCGAAGCCTCTTGGAATCGTGCTCGAACCTGATGCTGGTGTGTCACTCTCTCTTCTTTTTTTTAATTTCTCTCTCTTTTTTGCCGTCCTATAATTCTCTTGTGGTGTCACAATATTTTTGATTTGTAATTTGTATGTTTTTGATTGAAGCGGTTAATACGTTGGAGTTAATTTGTTTTGCTGGGGGCGTTTTTGGAGTGATCTCACTATTTGTTTATTTTTTGGTCTGTGAGTGTAGAGGTGGAGGAGAACGGGGTGTTGTATGAGCTGCCGGCGTTCCAGGAGTTCTCCTTGGACCAGCTACGGCTGGCGACTTCAGGGTTTGCCGTGGAGAATATCGTGTCCGAGCATGGGGAGAAGGCTCCCAATGTCGTGTACAAGGGGAAGCTTGATGCACAGCGGCGGATTGCGGTCAAACGGTTCCATCGCTCTGCTTGGCCTGACCCACGTCAATTCTTGGTATCTCCATATTCTTACTATTATCATGGCTTTCTCCCAACTGGGTTCCTTTCTTGTGTCCTAATACTAACAACAGTTTTCTCGTTCGATGCCTATATTTCGTAGTTTGGTTCCAGTGTTTATTCTACAATTTCATAATGCATGACCTGGGAGATACTTCTATGCTTCTAGGAAGAAGCTAAATCTGTTGGCCATCTCCGAAGCAACAGATTGGCAAATTTGCTAGGTTGTTGCTGTGAAGGTGATGAGAGACTGCTAGTTGCTGAGTACATGCCCAATGACACACTAACAAAACATCTTTTCCATTGTAAGTTGATGTTTTTCTGTTATAATATATGTTCGCCTGAAGAAACTTCTTATTATTTCCTTCTCGTTTCAACCTACCAATGATTCATAATATCAGTTTTCAAGGCTTACACTATGAATGTTGATAATTGGTATTTGAAGTGTACTTTAACAGAACATTTCCATACTTCATCACATAGCAATGATTTTTTGAAGCTCTCTGGTGGTTAATGAAGGGGATTACGCTGATTGTTCTTTTTTCTCTTTCTAAAATTTAGTTGATGCTGATAATTTCTGTGTAAAATACAGAGCATTGATTCCTTATGCTAGAGTACGAGTACATTTGACACACTTCTATTTGTTAAAAGATTTATCTACCTGTATTTCGTTGAACTCTGTGAACGTTTAAGTGGACCCAGATGTCTAGTGCAACTCCATCCATTGTTACAATTGATAATGTAATTCCTGTCATACAGTGTTTTCTCCGCCTTCCTCATTTGTTAATGTTATGAGGTTGCTGATGTGTTCTTTTCCATCGGTTTCTCCATCTTTCAGGGGAGTCACATGCAATGAAATGGCCCATGAGATTAAGGGTGGTTCTTTATCTTGCCGAAGCTTTAGAATATTGCACGAGTAAGGGGCGTGCTCTCTATCATGATCTTAATGCCTATAGAGTTCTGTTTGATGATGTGAGTATTAAATGGATTGTCATTGCAATGCGGGTCATCTGTATGATTTGTAACTTTAAAGTGGCCACTGCTGCAGGACTGCAATCCTAGGCTTTCATGTTTTGGTCTCATGAAGAATAGTCGGGATGGCAAAAGTTATAGCACCAATTTGGCATTTACTCCTCCTGAATACATGAGGACAGGTATGTTTTTCTTTATTCTTGAAATGTGCCAAAGCTGGCTTATATTGGATGCCTTTAATGTGAATTTCTCAGTCTAGGCATGGTTTTCTGGTTAGACTATATTTCTTCTTGAAAAATTTGCAGGAGATCTGCATATTCTTCTTGGTTAGAATATATTTCTACTGGATATCACCGGTTAATGCGCAGATAGTAATCATGTCCTAACATCACTGGCCATTATTGACATTTAACTTTTCTGGGCACCTGAGGTTTGACATACGCTATAGAATTAAACATATGGAAGATCGAGCTGCTTGAAAATTATGGATTGAGTCAATTATTATCCTTACAAACCAGGCAACAAACTCAGCTTTGATTTTGTTAGTGTGTATTATCTTGAACTGTTGCATCAGATAAAGCTCCATTGTACCTATTTATTAAAGCTATAGTTTGCTTCTAACATTTAGGTTTTACTTGCAGGGAGAATAACCCAAGAAAGCGTCATATACAGCTTTGGCACATTGTTGTTGGATGTCCTTAGTGGGAAGCATATTCCTCCTAGCCATGTAAAACATCCACTTTCTTTATTTCTTTCCTTCCTTTATAATGTGTTAGTCATTTTGATGATCTTTGAGCACTTTCTTTGATGATGTCTTCATGATGTAACAATGTTCGGTGCGCATTGTTAGTTCATAGGAAGGGTAATTTCTAATTGAATCAAGTTACACCTAGAGAGTGAACTGGTCCTTTAAGTTTTTTGCAGCTGTCTCTGTTTATTCATTGAGATATGAGGTCCTGTTGTTGTAGGTAGAATTGTATATATAAATATCTGCACATTACTGGGAGTCTGGGATGGCTGATCTCTCTGCCAGTCTTATTACTGTCTGGTCAGAAGTAGAACGGCCTTTTGTAATTGATATTAATATTGTTTCATCTACTTGGAAGCATGAGGAAGAGTGCTCTTATGACGTACTATGTGGAATATTTAAAACCAAGTATTCTACTTTGGACCTTGCTGCAGCTGTACCTCCTCAACTTGTAGTCTCTGAAGCAATAGTCGGATAAAGTGGGGGGAAATTAATAATTGGATAGAATAAGAATCAGTATAACTTCTGTCAGTACAATCATTTGGTATTCTCATCTTTACCATGTTGACTGATTTAGTGCAAATATGAGCAGGCCCTTGACCTGATTCGAGATAGAAACTTTAATATGCTCACAGACTCCTGTTTGGAGGGCCAATTTTCAAATGAGGAAGGAACAGAATTGGTGCGCTTAGCTTCAAGATGCCTACACTATGAACCACGAGAGCGACCCAACGTAAGATCTTTGGTTCTTGCACTGGATCCTCTTCAGAAGGATGTTGAGGTGAATATATACATTTCTCTCTAGCTAATATGCATAAAAGCTATTTCCTTTTCGTCACTTGATGTTAATCAATTTTGTAGTCAAGATTAGATCTGCCTATATGATTTCCTCTTTTGCTTTGCCATGTTCATTGAACTAAAGTATAAATTGTTAAATATGCAATAATGTCATATGTTTTGCAGACTCCATCGTACGACCTGATGGATATGCCCCGCAGTGGTGCATTTGCTCTTGAATCATTGCACCTTTCTCCTCTTGCCGAAGCTTGTTCCAGAAAGGATCTGACTGCAGTATACAAAATTCTAGAAACAACTGGCTACAAAGATGATGAGGGCACAGCAAATGAGGTTTATTCTTTTCTTTTTTGTTGGAAGCTTAATATGGATAATGTCTATTTGATCTGTATTGAAGTCGAAATTCACTGTGTTTGCCATATTCTTCAAATATAATTCAGACAAGAGTCAGAGATTTGAATGAGGCAATTTTTTTAATGAAATAAAAAGAAATGTTGTTATATTTTATTGGTTTTTGGCCATCACTTGGTTCTTGCTAACCATACTTTTTTTGTTGGTGGTGATGAATCCTTTTTGTTATGTCTTGTAAGAATATTATTGTTTAGGCATGGTGTGTAGCCTGCATTTTGTTTAATCATAAGAAACTTTATGATGTGCTTACTGCGGACTTTGTTCCTGTAAGAACATTGTAGTGTAAGATTGTTCTTGACCTTTTTTTTATCAGCTGGGAAGTTTCTAAAGGGATCTCACCGCGGACATTTAAGGCACAATCAGGAACAAAGTCAAATCTCACCTAGTTTCCCAGCCTTCATTTTTCAACTTCTCATGATGCTACATGTATTTGCAGTAGCATGCCAAATCTATTCATACCTACTGGAAACACAATTGAAACTGTCCTGTCAAAGAATTTGCAACAATGTGCTAGATTTATTTATTTATTTATTTTACTTTGACATTTATCTGTTTAACTGATATTTGTGTTAGCATCATTTGACATGGTTCATTTTCTTTTTGGCTGCAGCTCTCATTTCAGATGTGGACCAATCAAATGCAAGATACATTGAACTTGAAGAAGAAGGGTGACAATGCATTTCGACAAAAAGATTTTACCACTGCCATTGATTGCTACTCTCAGGTTGCTTTTTATTCATTCATTTGGTTATTCTTATGTTGTCCTTTTGTTACTGTTTGATCATACTTGATCCACGTACCACCAGTATCATGGGCCATTTCAATTTGGTTCCCTCCAACTTTTGCAACAACCATACATCACAACTGCTTGGCAATTGAAATTTCAGATAGAAAAAGGCATTTATGAACTGTTCAGGTTAGATTAGAAACTTCCTTTCCTGAAGCCCAAATGTGATTGTGTTTCATTACTCTTATGGTGTGCAGTTTATTGAAGTTGGTACCATGGTTTCCCCGACAATTTATGCCCGCCGCTGCTTGTCGTATCTGATAAATGACATGCCACAACAAGCTCTCCATGATGCAATGCAGGCTCTGGTGATATCTCCTACATGGCCAACTGCATTTTATCTTCAGGCTGCAGCCCTATTTTTGTTGGGAATGGAAAATGAAGCTCGGGAAGCACTTAAGGATGGTTTAGCCCTAGATACAAGGAGTGGAGGGCACTAAAGAAGTAATGATGGATTGATTTGAAGTCTGGAAATGCACATAATATCAGGTATGATTGCACAGCATAATATTTAGTGACTCAAATTCAGCAAAAGAATTTCAGTGTGTTTGAAAAGACCAAGTGATCAATGAATTTGCATAAGCTGGCATGTCTAATATTTGACATTTTGCTAAGCTGGGCACTACCCATAGGATTTGTGAACTCGTTGTGCAATTTGCAGTTTGACCTGCCTGTGGATCATATAAAATCAACTCTGAATTGAAATGAAACTTCCAAGGCAATTTGCTTTAACTACTAGGTGATAATGTGAAATAAACAGCTGAATAAAACCTTTATTGAAGAAGTTTACTAAGTTCACCAATAACATTACATTACTCAGTAAACTTTTCCTCCAACCACAGAAAACCACGGTTCTGGGTTTGAAGAGCAAATACTCAAAAGCTTTAGCATCATGTGGATAGTAGTTAAGTTTTTTTCATTTCTCCATGTTATCATTCTTATTGACTATTGTTCAGGTGCTTTTCATTTGAACAGCATTGGGCAGCGAAGCAGGAGTTGGCCCTTTGCCTCTTGCCAGATTGGCTAAGGAGGCCTTTAAGCCCGTCCATATGTATAATTTAAGATGTATATATGGAGGACAGAGACTGTAGATGCCCAGAAAGAGGTGGTAAAGACTGAAGACAGTGCAAGTGAAAAATAATAATTAGTAGTCTGGTGGACATGAACGAAGTTGAGGGCAAAAGGAGAGCCTCTTCTTCCGGGTTCCTCTTTCAAATTGAAAAAATGTATATTGGTGTGAAGAGGGGTTATCATGTACCATCCATCATCTGGCTGATAGGCATGTAACCTTTGTACAGCAACTGTTTTTTGTTTGTTTGATTTTGTCCTTTTGCTCCGTGTTGTGTGTGTTTTTGTACCATCATGTTGATAGTCCTCGCATTGGTATATTTCAGAGAAGATTGTTGGTTTCTCTTTACAGGGAAAGCTAGCAGTATTCAAGGGTTTGTTTATTTTCTGGGTCAAATATGCTGACTGTATAAGCTTGTATTATTATTATTATTATTATTATAGATCTTCTTAGGAAATAAAGAATTATCCTTGGTGATGTTCAATGGTACCCTACGGTGAGATAATGTTATCAATATATCCCTAGCTGCTGGCCGACAAGCGCCGGCTGCTCCACAGCATGCTGGTGATGACGTCCAGGTCCAGGACGAGCGGGCCACCATGCATGGCGATGAAGACAACGACATCGTGAGGTCGGCCATTGTTAGATCCTTCTGGCGAGCAAGCGGGCTAGAAGCGTGCAGACATGGGAGAGTTTGCAGCTCCATAGGCTCTTAGCTAGTTTGGACTGGAGTATAGTTTTGGAAAGGGAAATGTTATGATTATTACTGTAAGTTGGTTGTAAGAAGCAGGGGGGGGCAAAATTATTTCCATCACGACAATATAGTCAACGAGTAATTCTTTCAAAACTGTGTAAAAATATGCTATATGCCTGGATTGGACTTGAATAATGGAGGAAGAACCGTCCCTGTGACGCGCGTCCCCCCAATAAAACAAACAAAAAAAGCAGTGCCGAGATCGAGCCTGATAGATGGCGATCGTGTACGCGCTAGTGGCACGCGGCACGGTGGTGCTGGCCGAGTTCGCCGCCGTTTCCGGCAACGCCGGCTCTGTCGCCCGCCGCATCCTGGAGAAGCTTCCGCCGGAGTCGGAGGCCCGCCTCTGCTTCGCTCAGGACCGCTACATCTTCCACGTCCTCCGCTCCCCCGACGGCATCTCCTTCCTCTGCATGGCCAACGACACCTTCGGCCGTACCTTCCCTTCCCTTTGCAGCCTCCTTCACTTCTCTATAATTTCTTAGTTCTCGATGTTGAAATTGGGGAATTTTGAGGTGTTCTTACTCTTGATATTGTTTCTGCTGGGGATCATGGTCATGGCACAAGATCCCCTTTTGAGCCGTTCTGTACACAAATTACATGATTTTTTTCCAGTTGAATCACGGATGTGTCTATGCCTTCCAATTCAAACTCTATAATTCTAACCTAGGTTATTACTTGATAGGTTGTTGCCTTGGTGGATCCAGCTTAATTTCTCTAAATAACTAGTTTCATATGGTGTCGGTGTGCACTGTAGATAACTAGTTCCATATGGTACACATCAAGCCAATCCGACTAGTCTGGAATTGTCCTAGTTAACTAAAGAACTTGTCTTGTATGGTGATTGCTGCGGATAACTAGCTTCGTATGGTGTTGCTATAGAGCAACTTTTTTAGCATTGCTATCCTCTTTAACGTGATTTTCCTTCTCCAGTGTTTCTTTATTATCGTTATTTTTGTTATGTCTGAACTTGGTGTTCATTTCGATACAATCTCTATCTTTACTGTGCAGGAAGAATTCCTTTTCTATATCTGGAGGACATCCAGATGAGGTTTATGAAGAATTATGGCAAAATTGCACATTTTGCACTAGCTTATGCGATGAATGACGAGTTTGCCAGAGTACTCCATCAGCAAATGGAGTTCTTCTCGAGTAACCCCAGCGCGGATACGCTCAACCGTCTGAGAGGTGAAGTTAGTGAGGCAAGTGAAGAAGTTGGTTTACAGGAAAAGTTCTGGCTCATTTTATTGGACGACATCAGCACACCCTGAACTTGATGTGTTTTTATTTTGTAACTTGTGCAGATACATACGGTCATGGTTGACAACATAGAGAAAATACTCGACAGAGGTGATCGCATCTCGCTTCTTGTGGACAAGACCTCCACCATGCAAGACAGTGCTTTTCACTTTCGGAAGCAATCCAAGAGGCTCCGGAGAGCTCTTTGGATGAAGAATGCCAAGCTTCTGTAAGTGCTACACCTCTCCATCCCTTGTGCATAGGTTCCCTTTTCTCTTTATAAATTTTAGGGGTAAGGATTCTTTTTTTATGCATGTAATATATGCTCTTTGGCTTAAGCTTTTGCGCCACAATTTACTCGACAAAGAGCATCTATGATTGGGTAGGGTTTTTGTCCAGCATATCACCAGAAACCCAGCTTGTTTTCAGTAAAAGGAGTTATGAATTTTACTCAAACTCCCAAATTATGAAACGATGTGTTTTTGGTGAAAAACAATATGAGAATCAGTCAAAATTAATGTGTATAGCTCAACTCAAAGTAACTCAGTATAAATCAGCATGATGTCAGCTCCGGTTTCACATCTTCCAGTTCTTAACCAAGAAATTTGGAACCAGGGGCCAGTTCTCGGCAGTTTTTTCCAACCCAGATATTGACTAGTAGTGTTTTTTAGAACAAAGAAATATTCTAAATTGCTCTATATTTCAAGGTTTAAAACATTTGCCGGGTTCTGAGATATTTCTTATCCTGCCTTTTTTTTGCAGAGCTGTGTTGACGTGTGTCATAGTACTTCTTCTTTACTTGATCATTGCTGCTTTCTGTGGAGGCCTTTCCCTTCCCTCATGCAGATCATGAGTCACACCATAGGTTTATCTGAATTGGAGCAATGTCATGCAACAGTCCATGTTATCTTCAGGTCAGTTCAGCATCCAGAGCTATTGATCCACGTCTTGAGCAACAGATTTGCAGTCAAGTGGCAGGAAAAGGAGGTCTGTGTCTTACTCATCAAGGAAGAAGTCTGTGTGAAATGGTTTGTACAAACTGGGATTTGCATGCTGTACAGTTTGTTATCTGTTGTTTCCGGCGCCTGGGTAACAGGTTTTGGGATTAGTGGATGCTGTACTTATCTTTTGGCATTGTTGTGCATGAAGTGGATATCTTTGTGGCGATGGTCTATATAATATGCTGTGGTCTTTGTTTTTCTTCAATCGGATAAATGCTATACTCTCTCTGATCGAAAAGAAGAAATAAATGTGCTATATGTCTGTTTTGCGGAATTTTCACTGATTTGATCACCTATCCAATTATTTTCTCGCAGTTTTTTGGGATTTATGTGGACTGTGTGCTTGTCTAATACAGTTTGCTGCGCTGATTGGAATGAGATTTCAGAATGTCTGAAGAGAAACATGGCTTGATTGTTTGCTCTACTGGCTGAAAAGTAGACTGATGCTATTGCAAGTTGGAATGCCATGGAACTTTGGATTGATTTCTGTCAAGAGTATGTTAAAAGAAATTGCACTCTAGCCACGTTAATTGAGAAATTCTAGATCTTCCTATATATTTGCAAACATATTGGTGATATAACATCGGCTATTATCGTCTTCCGGATTTCGCCATGACATGCTAAAACGGGTGTGTATAAAGTATTGTGCCTTTTGGAAGAAAACTTAAGAGGAGCTTAAAGTTACGTTCTTCCCAAATCGCTAGGTCTTGAGTCCAATGGCCGTTTTGTCCCAAGGTTCCCAAAGACAAACATGAATTAAACTACTACATACTATTATACTAGAAATGGCGAAGTAGTTAGGAACCAACAGCTCCTACAAATTCCATCCTCGAACCAAACCACAACATCATCCCCCAACTTCTTCACAAAACCTCATCAACAACTACTCAATTAGAACAACTCAAATCACTTTTCACATGTATATATTCATCTCCCATCCTGTCCATGCCGGGCACCTCGCAATTTCCCATTCTTAACACCAAGAACCACACCTTAAAGCAAAAACACAGCAAACATGAGCACCAGCGAGGGCGCTGGGGCCGCCACGGTCGTCCACATCGACGACACCACCACAGGCAAAGCCCCCGCAGCTGCAGCGCCGTCCGCGCCTGCTCCAAGTGCCGCCGCCACCACTTCGTCCTACGCCACTGCACCTGCTGGCACGCCCGCCGCGCCGGCGCGCAAGGCCAGTATTCCGCTCCTCCTGCGCAGTGGCCGCGGCGGTGGCTTCCGCCGGTGCCTGGCGTTTCTTGACTTCTTGCTCAGGGTGGCGGCCTTCGGGCCGACGCTCGCCGCCGCCATCTCCACGGGCACCTCGGACGAGACGCTGTCCGTGTTCACCCAGTTCTTCCAGTTCCACGCCAAATTCGACGACTTCCCGGCCTTCACGTCAGTAGTATACCATACCATGCATGATATAAACACGCACATTTTATAATATTGATGACTGAAACAAATTGCCTGTGCATGCTTATACATACCTATGCAGTTTCTTCATGGTCGGCAATGCGGTCGCCGCCGGGTACTTGGTGCTGTCGCTTCCCTTCTCTGCCATCTGCGTCCTGCGGCCGAAGGCGACTGGCTTGCGGCTTCTGCTGCTTGTGTTCGACACGGTAAGTTCTGAACGAAGCAATTTGATTTGTACAGATCCAAACAGGTTATAAAATTGGATGGATGGATGCATGCATGCAGATAATGGTTGGGCTGCTGACGGCGTCGGCTGCGGCGGCGGCGGCGATAGTGTACCTGGCGCACGCGGGAAACCAGCGCGCCAACTGGGTGCCCATCTGCATGCAGTTCCACGGCTTCTGCGTGCGTACCAGCGGCGCCGTCGTGGCCTCCTTCCTCGCCGTCCTTGTCTTCATGCTCCTCATAGTCATGGCTGCCTGCTCCATCCGCAAAGGCTCAAAATAGCTCAACCGTGTGCATGCATTGTTCACTGTGATCTTCCTATGACTTCCATGCATGTTTGGTCTACGTATTCATATATATTTGCATCATTTTGTGTGGTTCTGTAATGTGCTTGCCAATTACTGTTCACTTTTTATGTGTTTCACTTCCATGCATTACCATCTTCTCCTGTGAAGAACAAGAACAAGAAAATGTATCATGGATTCATCAATCAACTGTTCCCTTCTCCTTTTCTTTCCTTGATATATTTATCCAATGCAACCGAAATGATGAGAAATTCCAGAAAATTGCAAATACACACAATTCTTTCTGGAGAAACAAAAATAATATATATGAATGGGAAAAATCAACTATTCAAGTTTAAAGGAGAAAATTGAATAGAAATCGGTTAATGTTTGATCTGATCGGACGCACAGATTAACGTGTACATCATGCCTACGGTTGCTGCTTCTTGCGGTAGTAGGCCATGCCTCTGATGCCGTCGGGGTCCATGGCGAAGCCGAGCAAACGGTAGAAGCCCACCACCCGAGGCTCCGCGTACAGCACAATGTTGCCCACGCCCTTCCGCCGGAGCTCCGCCACCAGCCTCTCCATCACGGCGCGCCCTAGCCCCAGCCCCTGGCACGACGGCTCCACCACCACGTCCCACACCACCGCGTTGAACACCCCGTCCCCGGCCGCGCGCGCGAACGCCACGGGCCGCTGCTCCTCGCCGGCCGCAGCCAGCCAAACCACCTCGCTGTGCGCCAGCGCGAGCCGCAGCAGCTCCTCCTGCCGGCGCGGGAAGCCCACGCGCGCGAACACGTCGTTCAGCGCCCCGACGTCGAGCCCGTCGACGGTGCGCCGCACAGCAAAGCCGCGGGACGCGAGCTCGGTGTCGGACACAGTCAGCTTGAAGTCGTCGCCAGCGGCCGCGGCCAGGAAGGGGTGGTTCAGGGACCGGCACGGTCTTGTGGTGAAGTGGAAGAGACTACGTGGCTTGGGCTGGGAGCGTGGGAAGCTGCGGGGTTGCATGGTTTGTGGCTGCTTGTAATACGATCACTCTCACTCTCTTTTGTTTTGGTTTCAGGATATGAGAGAAGAATGGCCATGGATCATCTGCTTATCCTTACTCATCCATCCCATTATTTATCGTCTATTCATTTTTTTTATCAAAAAGTTGTATTTACAGCCCAATGGTGTGATAGTCTGCAGGGGCATGCAAAGCACCGCCGACTTGTCCCGCTCTGCCGCTTAATCTCTCTTTCCCCTCCCCCGCCTCCCCACTCCCGTCCGCCCACTCCACACCTCGCCTCCCGCCGGCGACGCCGCCGTTAACGTCGCCATGGCCGACCACAGCGAGGAGGATGATCCGCCCTTCCTCCTCGACCGCGCCTCCCGCGCCACTCGCGGCAAGAGGTGGCTCCCTTTTCCCTCTCCTCTCTGTCTCGTCCCCACTCACTCAAAGCCTTAAATCTTTAACCCTCGGAGGTTCTTGTACACCTACCTAATGCCGCTTCTTGTGTGCGCGTGCAGGATGTCGAAGCTTCTGGATGAAGAGGTCGAGCAGGACGAGGCATTCTGGAACCAGGACGCCCTCATGGAGGTACTCATCCCACTAGGGTTCTTGGCATTTTTCTCTGTATTTTTCCTTTAGTTTTGATGTGCTCACAGTTCTATTGCGCATAATAACTTTGTATACTTTGTACATGCTTGGAGAAATTTATATGTTCTTTTTTTTTAATGATTAGATGGACAAATTAAGTGACTCTATGGCACACTAAACCTGCAACATGCATTAAAATGATAACCTTGAAGATTTAGCACATGAAAGGTTGGTTAATTTGCATAATGGCTAGGTGATCAGTCGTATCAAGGCAATTGGCCTCCGACATTATGAATTGACGTCAATATTATACGCATCAGTGTTGCACTTCAGCTTTGTTAGATATCTTTTCTGAAATCTTATGGTACTTGATTTTGTCTATCTTCTTTTCACAGGAAGAGAATGATGACAACTATGAGGAAGAGCAAGATGTTGGTGATGAATTCGACAGTGATTTCAATGAGGATGTGAGATTCCTCCTGATACTCCTTTTGGCCTGTTATTTGAAATTTTTGAGCTTTCATCAGTGAATTGTAACAAAGAACTCCAAAAATTGTAAATTGCTTGTGCAAATTTAATCCTGCTGGATTCTTCCAGGAATCTGAACCTGATGATGAACCTGAAAAGGAAGTAAAAGAGAGGTACACATGCTGGTTGATGAGCATGTTATGATGCAAAATCCAATAGGTTTTGAACTCACTTCTGATATCCCAAATATAAAGCAGGTTACCTATTAAGAAGCGGCTAATGTTCCCAGGAAAGACATTGAAGAAGAGCAAAACCAAGAAGAAGGTCCTCTCAAAAGTTGACGAGTCTAAAACTGATGAAATTTCTGATAAACCAAGTCCATCCAAACAAGCAGATGTTCCTGATGAATTGGAGATTGAGAAGATAGTCAGGAAATCGACTAGAACATCTGTCATTGTGAGACAAGCTGAAAGAGAAGCAATACGTGCTGAAAAAGAAGCAACCATGAAGGTTCGTATCTAAACAGCGGCTCCCCACTTGTATCACATATGTTGTTAGTGGATAAAAGCTACTTAGGGACAACAAGATTAATGGTAGTAGTTTAGTTCGTTAGTTATTCCATGAGACCTTGAGGTTTGTTTGGCTAACCTTCTCCACTTAAAAACAGTCCCAGCCAATTAAGAAGAAAAAGGAAGGAGAAGAAAAACGTATGACACAAGAAGAAATGCTTTTGGAAGCCGCTGAAACAGGTCTGCTTTATTTTCTTTCTTTTTGCAAAGGAAATTGCAATTTGCTGAATTCCATTTATGGATCATGTTTTGTGTATATTTCCAGAGATTATGAACTTGAGAAATCTTGAGCGTGTATTGGCACGAGAGGAGGAGGTGAAGAAAAAGGCTGTTGTTCATAAAGCTGTTTATGATGGCCCTAAGATTCACTTCTGTTCAAGAGATGGTAACTGCACTATCAGACTATCACATATTGACCATTTATTTGCATGTGGACCTTGCATCAATATCTTATGTGTGCTAATTACCTGATAATTTATACTATGATGAATTAGGGGAATCACGTCTGGAATTCATCAATGGGGCGTCATTTGGGTCTGAACTTTGTACAACATCGGTTCCTTGTAAGTGTAGGATTCTTGTGGCTACTGTCATCATTATCATTTGTCTTTTGTGGTTATTATAAAATGGTGTTTGTGGTGGTTCGAGTGTAAATTACTATACTGACCATCATCCTTCTTTGACAACTAATATGTTTCTTGCAGATCCAGAGAAGTCGTTTTGTGTAGTAACAGGACTGCCTGCCAAGTATGTTTTCTGACCACCTATTTATGGCATTTCTTTATCGAGTCAACAACTATCTGGCCTGTCATGTTCCTTTTCTCATAATAGCTGAAGTTGAAATTTCTGGGCAATGTTTAAAGAAGAAGTGCATTTTCCCCTTGGACACAGTTATGTACACCGTGTCCCCATTGTTTGATATCTGCACATTTTTTCTGTCTTTGGGTTTACGTTTTTCTTCAAAGTTTGGTTGGTTTATGGCTTTATGCTAGCATTATTTTTCTTCGACAAGTAAACTCTGGTTCACTGAGAGATCGCCTGTGTGTATAAGCTGGCAGTGCTAAAATATTGCATTGCTTAAATTGTGTTGTGGAACCCTTGTGGGAGCTACTTTGTCATGCTTGAACATATCCTATGTTGATGAAAGAGTAGCTTTTTCATTCCTTTTGTTCAATACTAAATGATCGTAAACAAATAGAGAAAAGAGGATTTGACTTATTGAGCTAACCACCATAAGAAGCATATCTGAACTGAAGCATTGAGTTGAGAGTAGGATAGGTTTTCATGCTTCATTTTCTAAGTAGTTGAGCTTATGTGATGTTATTTCTTCTTGTAGATACCGTGATCCAAAGACAGGGTTACCTTATGCAACCATGGAAGCATTCAGAATCATCCGAGAGAGGTATGCATTTCTGCTTTTCTTGGTGCAAACTTCTGGGGTGGCAGTGACTGTTGGTGGCACACTTGCCCACTCCAGTTACTTTGATGATTAGATCTATTTCTTAAGATGGAAGAAGTGCTTTATCTAAATCTAATCTTCTATAAGATTTGACTTGAAAGATGCTAATATTTCCTCTTACTACACGCACTCAGGTTCCTGAAAGAGGAGGCGGATAGCAAGAGGCTGAAAATGTTGAATATGGGAGAACTCTTTGAATCGATAAGCAGCGAAAATTCAATGCCTAAAAAGAGAAGAATTGAGACAAGATCATCAAACAGACCAGCGGATCTAAGGCTCGGAGCATGCTTCCGACGAATACCAGCACTTGATATGCTGGATGAGGACTGACTGGTGATGACTCGGAGATCACATCTGAAGGCGTGTTAGCAGTAGATACAGTAGCATGATGAGGGTTACTAACTTCTTTGTACTTGAAGAGATATCAGTTCTTAGGTGCCCGTCGCTCAACATGGGTCGGCTGCAGTTGTTGGGTGCATGTTTCTATGGTTGGTAAATGCAAAGATGGAGCTCGTGTGAGCTCGAGAATTTGGAATTAAATTTGTCCAAAAAGAAAAGCTATTTTCTTGTGTAAACTTCAAGGAACCAGTCTGCTGCGGCGCTGTCTACATGAATGAATTGTTTTGGGTACTTAACACAATTTATAGTAGTTATGGAAAGAGGCACTCGAGTGGTATACTCCCCAGCACACAAAATTGCACTCGTCCAGCTAGAAAATGGTTTTAGATATTTCTCAACGAACAAAATTACAGGAAAAATTCCTTGTGTGGAAAAGAATGGTTTTTTGCCTCGCAGTACTGAGATCACTCCCATTGGCTGGAGAATAGAAGGTGAATTTTGAAATTACAATGTCTATCTGTTGTTGAAAGCTAGGTTGTCTCTGTCATCCTGGTGTCTAGCTCTTCTAACTAGGCCATGCATTTCTCCTCAATAATACACAACACAATCTAACCTATGCTCCCTTAACTTTGCGAGACGGAGGCCGCCGGAATATGTTAATGAGATCATCAAGACCCTGTTCAATAAAAAAGATCTTCCTAAGTAGCAGGAAAAGAAAGCTTCAGTTATGTCCAAAAGAAATAAAATGACACATACCCGTGTAGTGATTACAAGGAAACTGAAGAGAACAATTAGATAGGAACCAAGCACCAGAAGGAACAACAGATCAAAGGTAACGCTTGCAACCTGTAAAATTGATGAATCAAAGGCTGTGAGGTAATGCCAATATAGCAAGATCTCATTCAAAAGCAACTAAAAGTGCCGTTGAACTTGTAATTTAAATCTTGACACTGAGTAACTTGTCATGGAAAGGAGTCGCAAAATAAAAGATGACACGGTATCATAAAGTTCAATGTATGCTCTCCACAAGGAAATACACAATTCTATTCTGATATTAAATTATGAGGTCCAGACATGAATAAAGGGTGGGAAGCTTGAACTCAAATATACCTGATATACATTTAGAGTTGCTTTCGTTGCGTCATAGAAAGTAAACATGCCATCCAGGACCTCATTTTGTACATGCACATCAACAGTGTGATCGGACAGTTCCTGCGCCAGAATATGGATAGTCATGGTTTGCAACAGTCGATAAACTAGGAGAGCAGATATATTTGCTGGTGAGAGGCACACAAACCTTTTTCAGTGCTGCTATGAATGGATCATTTTTCTCAAGGAATGGTGCAACTCGTGGTGTCCGTGATAAAAGATCCAACCATGACCTGATGTAGTTGGGGTTGACAGCTAAGCTGCTATTATCTTTAAAAATGTCGATATTCCTTCCTTTCAGTCCATAGATGTGTCTCTGTAGAAGGCAATAATCTATCAAAGCCAGACCAACAATAACCATCTGAATAATAACATCTCACTTTCAGAAAGAACAATATTTAGCCACTCAACCTAGTGCCAATCACCCAATACAGTAGTGTTTTGAAGCTCCAATGACTTTTGACACTATGTAAATATGCACCCTAAGTACTGCAAACTATTGTTATGTAGATGAACCACCCAGGCGCGCGCCCGCACACACACACACACACACAGTGTCTATTAAAAATGCATCTCTCTAATAGCCTACATAACCACGTTTCAGCACTGATGCACTATGCCAGCCAGATGATCTTTGCCATGGACATATTTCACCAAGCTAACACCAAAAGGGGGAGCTTCATGCTAAGTAATAAATCAGTTGAACATATCCCTATATGGTGTGTCCAGTCACCAAGAACTTAAAATAGAACTTTTAGATACATTCAAACATTTAATGCGTCCATCCTGAAACTTTTTCCTAGACAAACTATCCCTGGGGATAATGATGAGTTGGGTACTGCAAATGTGAGCAAGCGTGACAAAAATAAAGAGAGAGATGCAAATCAATATTAGAGGAATATTTTTCCAAGCACCAGCAGAGACCTCTAGTAAGACTGGTCAGAATTTGGAGAAACTAATTATTTTGGAGTTCTCATATGACAGCAGAAATCAACAACTGAGAAATAGTCACAAAAACAGCTAACACATAACACACCCATAACTTCCTCCGCATTTCTATGGACTGAATAGAGGGGCTTTGCTGGGACGAAGTGACTGAGACTAGCATTAAGAAACTAAATTCCATCTTATTGCAAAATTACTCTGGATTAGTTAGTCAATAAAAACAAAATAAACAATGTCTAGAAGCCAATGATTTAGCTTACCGCAAGACTTTCAGAAACTAATCTGACAGTTCTAATTACTGCTTCATCATCTAATGATTTTCTGCAAAAAAATACAAATGATTAAAATATTAAAAATAATAAAAAGAAGATTGTGACACCAAACAAGAATTAGGATGTGGGAGACGTGACATCACCTAGTGTCAGATAGAACTCCACTGCTTTCCAAAAATTCAGGAGCAGCAGATAATTCTGAAAGAGTAAGTGCAGTCACTCTAAACCTTGAAAATTGTTCGTGTTCCCATGCTACCTACAAGTTAACAAGCTTGTCACTTTGGAATCATAAAACATAAGACAAGAAAATAAATGCTTGACCAACTCAATTAAAGCATTTTGTGCTTCCAACGATTGTAGAGATCAAATGAACTTGATGATACTATTTTCTATCTGAAAAAAAAAAAAAACTAAACCGTCCAGATGCCAATTAATTTTCTATCATGCATTTCAAATTCCACACCAAATGGAGTTATTAAGCATAATGAATGGCATCATGCTAGCAATGAATGTAAATGGTATGTTAACTTGACTACTATGCATTAGGCTTATAGTGCACATGATGTACTGCAATAACCAAAAAATTACAATGTGCATTGTTGTGGCCATAAAACTTGCAGGATTAGCCTATATTATCCCACAAAGATGTTATTGTTCAATGCAATATATAGATGGCATACTCATTCCTGACTGTAACCAGGTTTAGTGATAGTAGAATATTCGAAACAGCAAGAAGAAGAAATACATACTCGAGGGTTTGAGACATTAATCTTCTTGTGCTTGATTCCAACTGTAATGCCCATTTCTTTAGAGACATCTGAGAAATCCTGAAAGCAAAGACTTCTAAATGTAAATGCATGTCCTTTACAAACATTGAGGTTGTGGACTGACAAACTTGATATTGCCAACATACTTCAAAGATTTGTTTGATGTAGGGATTTTCTGGAGGCTTTGATACATGGACCCAGAGCTCATTGTTCCATGAACCAATGTTGTTCAAGCAAATTGCATAGTCAATGCTCTCACGTACACGCTGATCGAAACTTCTAAGCCACTGTATCAAAATAATAAAGGTGTAAGTTGCTTAAGCAGATGCCAGAAGGGAGGATTTGGCTTTCTTAATGGTGCAAGACATGCGCTAACCTTGTTAGTTCCATTGTAATTGTAGGGCCCACCAGATGTTAAACCAAAGAGAAGATTGTACTTGCCTCTGGTCTTAGGATTTGAATAGAGACGTGAAAAAAGTCTTGCAATCTCTAGAAGAGCTACAACTCCACTTCCATTGCTGTCACTTCCCACAGATAGTGCCTGAGAAAAATACGTGTCATTGCAATACATCCAGAAAAAGGTTAAAGGAGATTTTAGGAAAATGTTTCTGATAACCATACAGGTGCAGCACCAAATGTGTCATAGTTTGCAACTATAGCAATAGTTGGAAGCTGTTCAGTATCACCCTCTCCTTTCAATCCAGGCAACCATCCCTGCAACTCAAATATCTATCTTAAGTATGCTGATACAGGATTTTTTTTTTATCATAGATAAACATCAGTTGGAAGATGCACTTCCAACAAATAGTCATTAGCCACTCAAGGTGCTAATTGCTTTCCAAAAAAAACAAAAGATGACCCACAAGACTTTGCAGTGAAATAAAGAAAATAAAAATGCAACATGACAAATGCTGAATCAGATCATTAATTCATATTTGGAAAACTACCTGGATGTTTGAAATGGTTGGAGATGACACTTTTCTAGGTTCCGCCAAAGAAACAACAAGTTTGTAACTACAAGTCCAGAAGAAGACAATCAGAAGAATGCACCATGAAGGAAACTTTTACAGAATGCAAACACTGTACTCAAGTATTATGCTGTTCACAGCGCAATATGTTGGACATGCTAAACTATGTTCAATTTTTTATTTGTATATTACCCTCCTGTTGCTGCAGATGCAGGCTGACCAGAAGAGGAAATTTTACGGATATCTGCCAACAGGTTATCAAAAGTGTCATCATGGAAAGCGAAGTACACCGGATACTGCATGGAGTAACGCATATAATTTAGCCAACATATCAAATTGTACTATGAAAATGGATTACTAACAAAATGAAGACAACACAGCATATTTTTGCTAGGAATAAATGAAATAATAACATGAGCAGCAACAAAGGAAAAATCATGAGTGATCAAAAAACGTTATGCAATATATTAGTACATATAAGCTAATGATAGGTTCAAGTGAAACAGAAAAAGAAAAAAAAAACAAAGGAGACAGGCTGGAGAAAGTTGGGTAAGCCTTTATGCAAGTAAGCAACGGATGTAAACATTAGAGGCTGGACAAAGTTGGGTAAACCTTTATGCAAGTAAGCAACGAATGTAAACATTAATCCTAGAATATTCACAACTAAAAGGGTTGTCGTATCAGCTAGGTTAGTGGAGGTATAGACAATTAGCCATGTAGAAACTGGATGCATAGTAAAAGCTCAAAAAACTACTCTTGAAGTATTATATCGATGGAACTACATAGGATGTGTTTGGATGCCCGCATGGATTTGAGTCTGAGTCCTATGAGTGAGAAAGGTGGAGTAAAATAAATTGTAGAAATGTAATGAGATGATATTTGTTTGTTTGCATTAATAATACATATTAAGATGGAATATTAAGATGGAATATTGTTTGGTTGGTTGTATGGATGATAGAAAATAAAAAATATGTTGGGTGGAAAAATATTACCAGAAGCAATAATATGTAATATTCCACTATAATAATCATTGTTATGTCTTAATAGTCTTTAATTAATCTTACTCAATACTAAAAATCATTAATGCGTGTTAAATACTCTCTAATTATGTAATTAAGCGGGCCTCGCTCGTGAGATACGCTCGAAACCTGTGTTTCCGGTAGCCTAACTCCTTTTTGTATGCAAACAACCAAATAATTGAGAGTTGTATTTGGTGAGCCAGACTAGAGGCTAGATGGGAGCATCCAAACACATCCATAATGTATTACTTACTGGCACTTCTTCATGTACGAGCAATTTTTCGAGCTCAGCCAGCACACTCTTTACTGGTCCCTTGTCAACATCTGGGTTCCCCGGGCCATCCTTATCACTGATATTTGTAGGGAGCAGAAGCAGCAACCCTCCCAGGTGTTTTTTCTCTGCCAGGTACTCTGTGGAAAGGAAGTAAAACAATTAAGCGGCAAGATCTCAGCAAAACAGGATTCGCACTAAAGTGACCATGCTTTCGCTTAATACTCAAAAGACATGAATTTTTATAAGGAAACCATAAGGGGGGAGCTCAATACACTAAAACGTACTGTTTCTGTTCAGAATGACAAAGTTAATAGTTTGTGCTACAGAAAAAAATCAATTTTGGCAATAATAAAGGATTAAAATTCCAGATCGCAACTAAACATAGACTCAAAAGCTCAAGCATATAGCTTAACGTGTGATCCAGTCTACAATACTACAACAACAGTGCCCAGTAAGGTAGTAACATAACCCTGGCCAAATGCTAGTAATAGTATAAGATCAGAAACTATTGGACATCCTAAAACATTATGAGATCAGAATCAGAAGATACTGGACATCACAAAGCATTATGAGATCAGAAGCTACTGCACATCTGGATCCAACCAAGAGCCATGTGAAGCAGTACACCCGGATCTCTCAACCAGGAGCAATCCTACGAAAAGAGATCTAGCATCTATGGAGTTGAGGGTAGGAAAAGTGGGTTAGTTCAGAACCCCGGAGGAAGGAGATGGGAAGGTCGAGGAGAGGGGCGACGAGGGCAGAGCGGGAGAGGTCGGAGCCGGCGGAGAGGGGGAGGACGGCAGCATGGTGGTTGAGGGAGGCGACGCGGGAGCCGAGGGGGGAGCCGGCGAGGTCGTACTGGATGAGGCGGAAGACGCCAACTGCGGCGGCGGCGTCGCAGAGCTCCACGCAGGAGAGGAGAACAAGAATGACAGCCACAGCCGACGAGATCGACGCCAACATCTCGCCGGAGGGAGACATGGGAAGATTAGGGAGAGCCGTCGAGGGTGGAATTTGCCTAATGGAGATATGGGATTTGAGGTTTTTGGTGGGGGTGGGGGGGCTCCATTTGAAATTTACATCTGTCTAGTAATTTTCTGCATAATTAGTTTTATTCCTATTTACATTTTACTATAGGTATTTTCCCGTTTTTTTAATTTAAAATTTACACATCCCGGGGGGTCACTGGAAAAAAGAAAAAAAAATCCTGTCATTTTGTATCCTGGCCCTCCAAGTTCCTTCTCCTGCTGTTCTCTGCTTCTGATCTTGTAAACGTTGGGCTGAGGATGCTGCTGCTGATAATTTCAATTCAATTTCCATTGACCCAGCCTTTTTATGCTGCTTAAAATCCTTCATCACATTCCTGGCTTTGCCCATTCAAGATGTCATTTTCTGCTAGATACACTTGGCAAGTGTCAGCTTGGTAAAATTGTTAGGTTCAGATGGACCTAAACCAAAATGATTGGCACCCAGTCACCAACCACATAGAGATCTTGGAATTCACAATAACAATTTGTGATATGATGTGAGACTAACATAACTTGTCTGACTTGAGTTTGGGCTGTACCAAGCTGTTTCTCAACAGGATGTATGTGGGTTTATGATTAATGTGCGTCTTTGCAAGTAAATACCAGCATTTCTATCATCTCTGAGGATTCCCCAAGAGGATCTTCACTGCAGTGGGCAGAACTGTATGATTCCAAGGTATAACAGCCGGTTTCATCGACAAACTGTGAGCTGTTTAGCTGAACACAGTCAGTGCAGACCATACATCTTGTGAAATAAGAAAATTGGGCCAGTTGAAACTTTGTTATACCCATGTTGTTTTTTTTGTCTTGTCTCGTGATCAAATGCATTCCGTAGTTATCAAAACCAAACCGGTGATCCAACTGGCCAAGTGACGCCTGGTCGGACAACTGGTTCTTTAAATTAATAATTAAATGTTTTGTGGTCAATTTTTCCAAAAGTGATTTTTGTATACTTTTACATTTGTTATTTTCGTTACTTATGAACTAGTAGAAGTATGTATTTTAGTTAGAGATATAATATGCAATGAAATCGGTAATTGAGCTAGTTAAATCAACCTCAATGGCATCCATACTTAAATTTAAAATCTTGCATGCATGGAAAAATTGATCTGTTGCTAAGTTGGTTAGTTTGGGCACCTCCCCTTCAAGAAACAGGCAGTGATATATATATATATACTCCTCCGATCCAGTACCTAATTGCAGTCCTGTTTTATAATCAGGGTTCATTCTTTATATGTACAACGCTGGCAAGTAATGTCTCGAGTGGAAATTCTCTGTATTTAGGTGATTTTGTCATAAAATGAAAAGGGTAAATTGGTCACTTGAAGGACGGCTTCGTGCAGTTCTATCTTTAGTGCAATTTTGGCTGATTCAGAAGGAGAAACCCCTTTTAAACTATTTAAGCACGACTCCAATTAGGTACTTGATGATGACTATTTCTCATTTAAGGGTTTGGTATATACTATTACAACAGTTTCAACCAAACAATCTTAATGTAGCATGGCCCAATTTGCTTAGAGTTGCACGCTTCTATCCAATCTGACATCTTTTTTTCGCATTTTTTTTTATAAAAACCCATTAAAAAAATAAATTTCAAAAATAACCCAATATCATAAAGAATATTAATATTGACCTTCAGTTAATGGACTAAACACGCTACTGGGTTTCAATCATTAGTTCAGTTCGTAACTGATGTGTTGACATAATTAAATTGTCTTGTTGGCCCAATTTGTGAGTTTTCAGTCACCAATTTATAGCACAATTGAAGGTTTGCATGATATTAGATTAGACCAATGAAGTAATAGTTTGTGCCAACTCTTTTTTCTTATAGATACTTTTAGTTTTATGTTGAAATTACTCTATAACTACTGGTAACATTTTATTTAAGCTAATGCCTAATGCAATATTAAGCTAGATAATTCAATTTTAGGGTGACCCAAAATTAACAATTTCAATACAAATATAAATATTAGTTCTCATTAATTCAATTTCTCCCATTTATCTATTCCATTAATTGCATAATGATCGATGACTTATGTTGGATATCTCACCTGGTAGGTTGTGTTAAAGGTTTTGTTTGGGATAGTTCTAGTTGTCTAGTTTAAAGTTCTAAAAGAGAATATTTAAAGAAAAAAATTTACTGTAAAAAAAGCGAGGTGCAAAAGTACAGAAAAGTGGAATGAGAGAGAACTAGGAAATTAAATTAGGAACCCTAGCTGTTCTTGCATTGCATTAAAATAGAATTTTTTTTTCAAATAATAAAAAAAAACAAATTCGAAAAATAACCCATACCTTTTATATTTTACAAAAATGGCCCTCTTCAGTCGCTAGCCAAGCTAGACGTGGCACGGCCCAACGCCCCGCTGGCCCAGGTGTCGTGCCACGCTAGCTGGCTAGCGACTGAAACGGTATTTAAACACCGCGCGTCGCTTTCACACAGTACGGCCATTTCATTTTTCTGAAAATCCAGAAATTACCAGAGAGAAGAAAGAGGAGGAGAAAAACTGTTTTTGAAGGTTCCTCAAATCTGTTCACTGAGGTATATTTTCATTAACTCGTATATTTAGATTAATTAGATCGTTAACTCGTAGTATTTAGATATGATTTAGATTATATTTTTATACGGATGGTAAACGCGTGAATGTGATGGACTAAAAAATTTAAAGAACCTGTATATTAGTGTATGTTCGTAAATTAAAAAATTTGCGAAACCTATACTTTATTAGTATGCACGTAGATTAAAATATTTGTTAATATGTAGATGTTAACGTTTGTTAGTACGTATATTAAAATGATTGATAAGATATAGATTGAAAAGTTTCTTTTAGTTGGGTTGGGGTTGTCTTTTAGTTAGGGTTAGTTTTCAGTTAGGGTTAGGGTTAAGAGTTGGTTTTTTTGTTAGGGTTAGGGATAGAGTTGTCAATCAGTTACGGTTAGAGTTGACTTTCAGTTAGGATTAGGGTTAGGGATCACAGCCTCGTTGCCGTAGTCATCACCGTTGTCGCCCTCACCGTGTTGGCCTTTCCCGCATGGGTTTAGAGGGAGAGGGGCTATTTTTTTGTAGGGTTGTAGGAAAAAATCGTGTAGCCCATTAGCTGTAGGATCAAGGATGCCGACTAGAGAGGGGGTGAATAGAAGGCTTTTAAAAACTTTAATTTAAAACAAATATTTGCAAATGAAGAAATCAAGAACAAATAATAATATGAGAAAGAAGAAAAGAGAACAAACACAACGATTTTTACCGAGGTCTCGGAGACTCGCCCAGTCTCCCCTAATCCTCGTTGAAGCACTCAAATAAATTGAGTCTCGCTTCAATATCCACGAACGATATTATCCACTATTTGTTGCTCCTTGTCCGCTCCGGAAAGGCAAGCACCGATGCCTTGTACAAATGCGCCGAGTCTCTCCGACAATCTCTGAACTGGAGAGATCTACGGCCACGCCTCCGAACCGTCTAGATGAGGGCGCTCACCAAGAGTAATAGGCAGTAAGGTCTTCTCTAGACCTTCAAATAATCACCGAGAAACTAATAGGATGCAAAATGAACTGAACGAAATCACTCAGTGGATCTGAAAAGCACTCGACTTGATCAAAAGATCAAGATTTTGTATAAGAAACTAAAGCTCAAGAATGTGTATGAGAGGAGGCTGCTTGTTATGTAAAATACGAGCTCAAAACCTCTATTTATAGCCTCAAGGATCAAAAAACCGTTGGAGTTAGGGCTAAAAATCAGCAACTCAAACTGACAGTCAGTTCACCAAACTGACAGTTAGTTACACACACAACGGTCGACAAAATTTAGGGATAAAAAATAGCTAGCCGTTTGTGGTCGTATATGGAAACTTGAAACCCCAAACTGACAGTCAGTTCGACCAAAACATCGACCAGTTTTAAAAGAAAACTCAGATAAAAACAGTTGTGGTCGAAACCCCAACTGACAGTTAGTATGGGCATACTGACAGTCAGTTTAGTACAAAAATTTTTGAGCCTGAAAAACACAATCTCTGGACAATTGTCAGTTAACACAAACTGACATTCAAACTGACAGTCAATTTGAACAAAAATAGCTAATATTTTAAATCCAGAAGTCCAAATGAAGTGTTTAATAGCTCGTTTGAAAGATAGTTTCAAGGGCTACATTTTTGTAAACAGAAGCAAAAACCAGATCTGCCTAGATATTTCTAGAAATTTGAAAAACTTTTCTGTTGTCAAAAACTCAACTAAAAAACCCAAATCTTTTAAAGCCAAATTCAGATCAAATCCAACCAAAAAGAATGCAATGCAGTGGCCTAAGTTTCTCGGTTCATGTTGGAGATGTAGAGAGGATTTTGCAACCCCTCTTTATAGTACGGTTAAATCTTAGGTCCTTTGCGTTTCTCGATTTGCGTCTCGACCATGTGGTTTGTGACTTGTGCTTTTCCATTTTACGTCGGGTTCATCTTGATCATCTTGCATGTTTTCCCGAACAAGCTCTATATCAATAAAATCTCATAAACACAGTTAGTCTGAAACACTTTGTTTTCATCAACCATCAAAATTAGGGTTAGGCATAAAAGGCCTAGATGCAACAATAACGACTGAAATACAGTGTTGGAAAATTTTTGTTGTTTGAAAAACCATATTTTTTGTAGTACTTTGAGCAATGTTGGTCCTCTAATTATACACTCCGCTACAGTTATTGCGCATCGTTGCACTATCTTGTTTAAACCTAACACAGAATGACAAATTGATTAGGCTATGGAGCAACCCAGTACGGTTTGCGTTTATTACGGAGCTGGTATAATCCATAATAGAGCAAACAGTGATGATCTTGGTGGTTTTATGCATGTTTACGGTCAAATGAGATAACCACAGTCAATGTCTTTCAATGATTTGGAAATGTGGTTAGTCGACCTGTTACAACTCAATGCTGCGACTGATAATCTTAGGGTCGAAGGCATGGTTCCAGAGGGAAACAAATGGGTGCTAAAGAAACTGAAAGGTGACAAATCATGGGGTTTGTTTGGACGATTTGTGACAAATCCAGGCTATGGTGCCGGAGTCATCATACTGTATGTTGAAATCTTACGCGCACATAGTTCGGAGGGCAGCCATTCCATAGGAAGAGAAAAGAGCAGCACTAATATCTGTACCGGAGGTCACGATGGCGGTGGTGGTGCCGATACCGGTGCAGGTGGCAGTACCAATGCATGTGCAACTGGCAATGTACCTTTGCAAACTGTAAGAGATACAACTCCATTTGGCGGCCATCAAGTAGATGCAGCTGAAGACTGTCAGAATTGGAGGAGAATTTTAATGAGGAGGAGTACACTGATCCGTCAGAAATGTATGAATCTCCTGATGAACCCACAGAACAGCAGAATCCTATAAGTGAATGGACTGATCCATCATCTTTGATTAGCGCTGTGGTTCGTGATGAGCTGAGTTCGCGATGGTCCTATAATGAATCAATCGTCCAGCTTGGACAGCTGTTTCAGAGTAAAAAGGATGCAAAGAAAGCCATAATTGCGTGGGCTGTTTCACTAAATAGGCCATTCTGGGTGGTCAAATCAAATCTGGGCCTGTGGACTATGAGGTGCTTAGTCGAGAATTGTCCATGGTATGTACGTGTCACTCGGCCAAGAGATGGCCCGTTCTTTCAGGTGACCAGAGTCGAAGACCACGGATGTCTGACTGATGGCATGGTGCAGAAGCATAGAAATATCACTTCCAGTTTTGTTAGCAGCCTGATATTCTCAGTAATAAAGGAAAATACGGCAATGACACCGAAAGTGATAATTGCACATGTCGCGGAGAAGTACGGTTATAATATTAAGTACGCGAAGGCATGGAGGGCTAAACAGAGACGTTGGAGGAGTTTTTTGGGACATATGTTGAGGCATACAACTTTGTACCGAGGCTATTGCGGCGTATATGCGAAGCAAATCCAGGCACAGTCACCGCAATTGTTGATACGCCGGCAATCGGCTCCGAGGGTGTTGTGATTCCTGGGTGCATGGTACTGCGGAGATTTTTCTAGGCATTCCAACAGTGCGTTGCATCGTTCAGGTACATGAGACCTGTGCTTTGCATTGAGGGAACATTTTTGACTGGAAAATACCAGGGAACTCTGCTGACTACCGTAGCTGTTGATGCCAATGACTAGCTTCTCCCCATAGCATATGCCGTGGTCGAGGGGGAGAACTATAGCAGTTGGCTGTGGTTCTTGGGCACATTGAAGAATGAGGTCGTGAAAGACTGGGAGCGTGTGTGCTTGATTCATGATCAAAATGGAGGAATGCTGAGTGCGATAGAGTACATGCAATCGGGAGTGGATCCATCGCTGAGTTGGGATGACTTGCAGAGTCGTTGGTGCTCTCGGCATCTTGGCGCGAATTTTCACAGTCGTTTCAAGAGCAAGCGCCTGATGCTCGTGTTCAAATGGCTTACCAAACAGAACTAAGAGTCAAAGTTCTCACAAATATGGAAGTCGCTGAAAGAAGGTACGTTGGCGGAATTGCAACAGGTAGGCGCTGCAGAAGATCGCGGCGATACCGGTGCGGGAAGCCGCCGGGGTCATCTCAGTTTCAGTCAATGGATTCAGCCCAAACCAATGGAGAAGTGGGTGTTGCTGCACGACACAAGTGGGGCTCGGTACGGAATCATGACGACAAATCTGGCCGAGGTGTACAACTTCGTCTTGAAAGGTGTGCGATGCTTACCACTCACTGCAATAGTTGAGATGACATTCTATCGCACAGTAGCGTACTATGACAGCAAAAGTTCGGTGGCATCAAGCCTTGTGCATGACCCCTTAGTACACTAGCCTAAAAAGATTAATGATTACCTCAAATTTCAGAAAAGAAAGTCATTGACACATGATGTCTCAGTGCTGAGTCGTTTGCACGGGAAGTACGAGGTTCGGCTAAGGCACAAACATGTCCGTGGCACATTGCGAGTTGGTTGGGTCCACGAATGTTGAATTTCAAATGCAGATGCCCAATGCACATGCAACAAGTCTCAACTGCTGCACATTCCTTGCTCGCATGTCATCGCTGCATGCTCTGTTCCTGCGATCGATCCGGCGCAGTACATCTCAACCTATTATACTCTGCAGTACTTGTGGAAAACCTGGGATAGTGTCTTTAATGGGTTTGCGGCGAGGGAAAGCTATCGACAACTGTCCCCGAAAGATGCCATCACATGGATCCCAGACAAGAGGCTCCTCGTAGGCCATGTCGGCCGACGTCGATCCAGGAGGATACATAACGATATGGATGCAGCGGAGCGTGAAGATGACCTACGTAGATGCAGCGCTTGCAGGCAGCCTGGTCACACAAGAAATCGATGCCCGCGGGTGGCAGGCGCATCGACTTCGTCGCAAAACTAAAGCAATACAACTTCCCTATATGAGTTGTACTTAATTTCCCTAATGTCTTCTCGTGAATTTTCGTAAGTAGTACTGAATGTTTGTTTATGTATTGAATGTTTCAACTTCTCAACCAATATGTGACAACTGCAGGTATGGCGGACGACCATCAGCTTCCCGAGATGATTGCACAGCACCATCAGGAGCGTCACCGTGCTCGACGCTGTCTACAGGGCACCGTTCTCCCAGCTCTGTGCATGAGGACACCTCGTGAGATGTGGCCTCTAGATGAGCGGTTCGCGCTTTATTTTCTCGAGGCTGGACTGTTGCCGTTCGCCCGCATGGTAGATCGGGCGAGGCGATTCCCTTTCGACCAAGCTCTCATTACTACGCTTGTGGATCGGTGGAGGCCCGAGACGCACACGTTCCACTTTAGTTTTTGCGAGCTCACTATCACGCTGCAGGACGTCAGTATGCTGCTTGGCCTGCCTATCAGCGAGGAGATATATGTCCCAGCGGCCACCGAGAGAGCTGCATGGCACCTAGATTTCCTACAGTGCTTCGCGAGAGTAGGGCCAGTGGGGGGGTTTGCGCAGGACGCCGGAGTCCCCAGAGTTACCTTCACAAAGTGTGCGATGGTGCGCTCCCCGTGGCCGCTCCAAAGGAGGTCTTCAAGCGCCACCTTGAGGCGTACTTGCTGTACCTGTTTGGGTGGTTGCTCTTCCCTGGCACCCACAGAGACATCTGCGAGCGGTAGTACGTTCATTTCGCCAGGAGTATTACCGACTCGGCCTTGGGGCATGTGCCGCGGTTCAGTTTCGGATACGCCGTACTCTGCCGCACCTACAGGGGGTTGTGTGACGCCACAAGCAGAGACTAGGTCAGCTCTCTTTTCGCTGGGTGCGCCATCCTCTTGCAAATGTGGTCATACGAGCATTTCCCCATCGGTCGACCGCTGGTTCCTCGGGATCAGTCCGCGTTAGCCGGGGATGCGAGGGATGGCCCCGTGATGGGATGGAGGTGGGCTAGGTTGAGTTTGAGGTGGGCCACAGATCAGGCGCACCTCTGTTATCCTTCGTACGCCACGGGCTTCAATCTGTTTCTCGACGACAGCGTCATCTGGGATCCGTGGACCACCGCGAACCTCAATCCGTCGCTCCAGTCGGCCTTTCTTCTCTTTGTACGCAGGATGTTGTGTACTGGCACACCCAGGTTCTGCTCGTTTTCTCGCACATGATTGAGGGTTACTCACCTGAGCGAGTTATGCGCCAGTTCGGCCTGCGCCAACTTGTCCCCGTGCCGCCTCCTCGACAGATCCCGCACCATATCCATGAGTACGTCAAATATGCATTACATTCACATGTTATTTTATACATGATTTCCGTCACTAATTAATTGTTTTGTCTGCAGGCAATCCCGGAAGGGTTGAGTGAGGGACAGTTTCGTTCGTCGGCAGCGGCCCTATGTGCAGGAGTGGGTGGATTGGGCCCACGCACGCACGGTCGAGGAGCACAAGCCGTACAGCCATGACATCCATTTTTCCTATCTGTCCTGGTACCGACCTCGCACGATCTACCGATTGGCGGGTGGTCCACCAGCCGCGCCTGATGAGCCCATCCCTCCCGCCACCATCGACGACCGCTACGACCGACGCCTAACTGGGCGAATCCACTCTTCTGTGAGTTCCTTAGCTCTTTGCAACGTTACTTTCACATGGATTGTCGTTTTATAATTGCATTAATTCGTGTGCACAGCTAGACATCCTCGGCGGCATCTCTGCTGGTGTACGGGACATGATGGCTAGGTCCCGCCTCGGACCCACCATGCCCAGCGATGATGTGTACGCATATTGTTCGGAGGTCGAGCGACAGGTCGATTAGATTCTGGTCGGTTTCAGAGTGCTGCTGCCACCTCACTTGACCGTGATTCCCCCACCATCACCGTCGGCGCCGGGTCCTTCGCCGCATGTGCCACCAGCGGACCGTCTGTCGTCATCGCGCCCTCCACCACCGCACACAGGATTCGTGCCTGCCGATAGGTCTTCGGATGAAGAGCTCGATACTCCTGTATGGCACCAGCCTCTCGACCAGACACAACAGCATCCTACGCAGTCGACACATCTGCTTCCTAGCTTCCTTGCCGATGCTCCGCCGCCTACGCAGCCGACACAGCCTTCCCAGTCTCCGCCATCTGCGCAGACACCACCAGCGAGGAGGCGGCGCATTAGGGATCGTCAACCCCCCTCTCGGTACACACCATCGGAGTATCAGCCCCCCCCCCCTACAGAGGGGCAGGAGGGGGCAGTAGTCCGATGTAGGATTTTGTCGGACTGTTCAGTTTTGTCGTACATTTTTGTCAGGTTTCCAACTTTTTGGGGTTTTCTGTCGCACTTTTCTACTGTTCTACTTTTGTATGACTCTGCATTTCTGCTTTTCAGCCTTTACCTATTCATCTTTTCAGTTTTTGTATGATTAGTCTTTTCGGCTTTTGCACCTACCATCTTTTGTGCAGAGACGTTTGGTTTCGTACAAATGCGTCGAACCAACGAGACAAATCTAGGTATCAAAAGCACGATATAAATGCGAAATTAGTATGTACTTGTACGGTACCGATGCCAAAACTTTGTCGTCTTGCCCCTTTTCGCAAATCAGCCCAGAATTATCGCAGCTTATACCTTTTTCAGATTTTCCGCGAACCCTATAAAGGCTAAAACCCACATCTCATCTCCAAACTTTGATCTAATTTAAGGAGTATCTCCCATTCACTATTCTGAGCAAGTTTCCCTTCTGTAAGATTTTCAAAATCTCATCCGAGGTCTCAGTTTCAAATCTCGTCATTTTCCAAAACCTTAATTACCCTAAAGTACCCTGTTTTTGAATTATCCCAAAATCATCGAATCTTGTCAAATTTCATCGAAACTCCTGC